>OZ020192.1:14921916-15000133 GCA_963971165.1 Philopedon plagiatum
GTAAGCCTTTAAAAATTTAAAATCGTAAAAAAAATATAAAAATTGAAGTAGGTACCTTTATTTCTCTTATTACTTTAAAAGTTGTTCAAAATGAGCACCATGAACTTCTAGGCAGTAATAAAGTCGATTTTGGAACTGTGCCAAGAAGTAACATCATCGAAAATATGAGAAGTGAGTTCCAAAATCGACTTTATTACTGCCAAGAAGTTCATGGTGGTCATTTTGAACAACTTTTAAAGTAATAAGAGAAATAAAGGTACCTACTTAAATTTTAAAGACCTGCCATTTAAAAACGAGTTAAAATACGGACTTCGGGTTTGCGATAAAACGTTTCTTTTTTGAAGACCTTTAAAATGAGTTACCACACGGCATAGTTGTTGCATTTAACATTTTTGACCTCAACTCCCTAGCGTCGCCCCTCAAGGAGGTTAAAAAATTAAATTACATAAAAAGTAGATTTATTAACCAATAAGATACACCTAAAATTTAGTGTCTTCTTATATCTTAGTAATTATCCTTACTAATAGCAAAGATATTTGCCCATACTAAGACTTTTTGGACACCCTGTATAAATAATAACAAACCTGACCAACGGCCAGAGCTGGGAAGAAATCGATTGCTTTTGTAATTACTTGATATTAATTAAGGCGTTTTTCTTTGAAACGAGTTTTTCTTTCCAGCAATCTGGAATACGAGCAAAATAATGGAAAAAGTAAGATTATAGAGTATTCTGGTTCGTAAACGAGTATAGTACTCTTAAAATGATTACACCTGGCCACCCTAACTATAACTGCATTTTCGAAAACATATTCTCGTCTTTCGATAAAATATCTTGCATTTCAAAAAATAGTATTTTCGAAACAGATGTTTTTCAAATTAGTGTACTTTCGAAATAAGTTTTTTCGAAAAAAAATTTTAAAAAAGTTTTCGTTGATCTCTTTGCTACTCAGTAAGATTTTCTCTGAAAAATGGTACCGAATTTTGATTGATATTGATAAAATATTAAAGCACCAGATTTTTGCACCTTTATAGAGAGCCTTAGTAACAAACCAAAGTGAGGTAACAGTACCTCAAATCAAGTTTAAACATCTGATATTTATTAGTATACTTAAGTATAAAGGTAAGGGTTTTTGTGAATCACGTCTAAGCTGGTGCCCTATTTAATATATCAAATATTTCAGTATATGTACTAAGATTTCTAAAATTATAATTGCATTCATAAAATGGTGTACGTTTTTTATTACCATAATAAATTTTAGTTTTTTACTACACCAAAGACTTCTTGCGATAGGACTGTTGATTTAAAATTATACTAAATTCTTACGTAATAATAAACTAATTTACGAAATACAAAAACTCACCCACAAATCCGAAACAAATCTTGAAAAATTGACGGTTTAGAAATAGTAAAATTTTCGACATCACCTTGCGCAAGAAGACGGTTTTAAAAATTGAAACAAAGGGATTATAATTATTTGTAGAAGTTAATTCAAATTTTTAACAATATAATTAATTAACCACTTCAAATATCTATCAAATGTTAATGGGACGTTTAGTTAGTGTTTATTATAGCAAAATTTTAGGAGGCGTTGTGAAGATTTATAAAATACTTTGCTTGTCGTATTTTTTCGAAATTTTAAATATTTCATGATTAGTTATATAATGATTTTACGAATCTAATAATAATCTTAGTCATTTTAAAATAAAATAGTATCATTTCTCTTAGACTAACAGCGTTTTCCACTAAAGGAACTAGCGGGCTTGAGTGTGTCTGATCTGCATCTTATTTTATTCCATATAAGGGATTAAAATTCATTCAGTGCGCACTAACTTGACCAGTGGAGAACGCTATAAGTATTTACATAAATTTTCATAATGTTCTAAGTATTTTGCTTGATACTAGTCAATAGTAAGTTTAACTGTGATTTTTAGTTTAAGTATTGTGCTTGTAATGTATCTGCACTTCCCAATTTATAGGTTCAGATTTTATTAAACTTTAATCATCCACCGATATGTTGTGAATAAATTATATGGAGTTTTAAAATAACAAGTATAAAAGCGGTATATTTAAATTTGTTATGAAGAATTTTTCTGTTTTTATCAGTTTTAAAAATTCAGTGGAGAAGACAAGTGCAAACTCAACTTAGGTTCTCTTATCCTTGCCAATTTAAACCCTTGTCAACTCTATAATGCCAAATTGCAGTTTTAAATAGAGTTGTCCCTTTGACCGGTCAATAACTTTTTGGTCAATTAGGAAGTTTCCATTTTTTTCATTTTCTCCTAATATGAATAAATGAGGCTCGATGTACTCGAGGACGTCCAAACACACACCCCGTCAACAGCGGCATAGGCGTTCGCAGCAGCAGCGAACAGCTAGCCCGGCGAGAGGTGTGTGTCGTGGCGTCACCGGCCGATAAAAGCCGCGCGGAAAGAAGTTGAATAAGTTCGTCAATTTTGAAGATATCGAGATGATTTTTTTTTGTTTGACAAGTTAAATGAAAGACTATTAAATGATGTTGAAGTTACTCGATATTTCTGACATAGGAAACTTCCTAATTGACCTGTCAATCAAGCAAACCCAACCAGTATTGGTTGCTACCTTGATTAAAAAAAGTTGAATCTGCTTTTTAAAACAGAAATTGTTATATCCAAAAATTTTTAAACTTTTCAGTTGCAACTTGGTTGCTTATTATACTTCTTATTTTGATAGTTCAGGTGAAATAAATTATCAATGTAGCAATTTCCTTTTATTTTGTTTTGTACTTGGATTTCCGCTGGAAGGTAGATTACCTCTGTGAAAATGTTGTGTAAAATTTAAAATTCGGAAATTTTACGTGATTTGAGTAGTCGTCTCCTTTGGGCGCATAAAGGGAGCTTCTCTAAAAATGTAAAATTCAATATTCAGTAATTTCATCGCTGAAATACCAACCAAAAGTCGGACTCTTTCGAGACCGATATTAGGGCTTATCTGTCGTTATCGTTATCACAATTAAGTTTTTCAATTTGTGAGGCATTACAGATAAAATTCTTTCGTCACTCTCGAAAGTATAACTCTTCGAAATTTTAAAATGTTTCTAGGAACTTAAAATTTGCTTCTAACTCTTAACGCAGACAATAAGAGAGACAAATGAATTCTATCCTTGATGATGAGGGATCAAAAGCCTCATAAATTGTTGGTCTCTCCTTTTACCCCACACGTATAACTTAACATTCTCATTGGCACATCCTTTCTTGGCAGCCTTTGTGCCTCTTTGTTATCCTTCCTTTCTAGTACTTTCATCATTGGCCATATTTAACTCTCCTTGTTACGCCACACGCCACACGTCCATCTTAAGTTTCTCATTTCTCTCACATCTAACTTCCTTTGTTTATTAACTGTTGTTTGTTTTTCCTTGTTACCTACGCATCCATCTTAATATTCTCATTTCTGTTAGGTCTGACCTCCTTTCGCGCTTTTATTGGCTGTATATCTCTCCTTGTTACCTACACATCCGTCTTAATCTCATTGGTCACATCTAACCTTCTTCCATGCACTTTATTCGAAATGTTTGTTCTTGTTACCCTCCTCTTACCCCACAATGCACAACATTTTCACCTCTGTCACATTAAACTTCCTTTCATCGTTGGCTCTGTTTCTCTCCTTGATACCCTAAACATCCATCCATTTTCGTTTCTGTCACGTCTATCCTTTTCTCAAGTACTGTCTTTATCGACTGTCATGATACAAATAAAAGAAGATATAATACCGCGCAGGTAGGCGTGGCCATTTACGTCACGCCGTGACCAATTTCGGGATATTTTGTAAACGAAACGTCTTTTTTAAGATCGCGTTGTGTATTCAACTATTTTTTGGTGTTTTTATATTACTTTTAGGAGTTTAAAAGTAAAAATGAGATGTGCTGTGTATGGTTGTGATGTGGACAATCAATCAATCAATGTAATCAATCCCTTTATTTATATGATTATTTTAAATCATATACTATAAAATTTGTATTATAAGCAGGAGGCAAAGTACTATATTGCCTATAGAATTTATATAAAATCGCCTTTAACTAACGTAAACTCTATATTGCGCGTTATAAATTTCAAAAATAAGTCACGGCGTGACGTGCGCGAACCCGGACGAATTTGACACGGTTTGGTATTATACCTTCTTTTATTTGTATCATGATCGACTGTGTTCGTCGCTCCTTGTCACCCCACCATGCATCTCAACATTCACATTTCTGTCACACCAAACCGTGTTCGTGCATTTCTTCATTGTCCATGTTTCCGCTCCATACACCATTGCAGATCTGACCAATTTGCTTTTTTATATCGCGGGTCGTCATCAAAATTCTGTAACGTGTCCTCAAAATTTTTGCTTATAGGTATCTTCCGTGAATAAAAAATGCAGGTTAGTGTAGTTTGGTGTACCACAAAAGAACAAACCTTATGAGAACTTTCTCTCGGGGATGTTGTCAAGGTATGGAAACGATTGGCTGGTGCCTAGCAACATCACTGGCGAACGCATTTCCCGGTTTCGAGAATAGGGGCTCAGATGACCGGAATAATTTTTGTAGCTTTTAAGGCCATGTTTCAGCGACGAAACTACCTTAACATTTGCGAAGATGTCACGTGATGTATTAATCACCAGGCGCGGCCCGTGAGTTTTTTTACAGGTGGGTCAAAATTTTGTGGGCAACTAGTGATATCAATGCAACAAGCAAAATACACTTTTTTAATTAAGAATGGTAAGTTAATAATGTGCCAAGAAATTATTTACCTACAAATAAACACTGCAAAAATCATAAAATAGGTACTGCAGAATATTGAATATTACTACTCTAGATGTTTATGGCTTTTTTCTATGTGTTTTAATACTCTTGATTAGTAGATTTTAGCGGCTACCGTTTTGATAAGTTTAGCATCTCCTCAATAGATGTCGCGCCTTGTACTAAAAGCCCAGAATATAAACAGAACAAAATTCTGAGCTAAAAGTATGATTATTCGTAAAATAAAATTAGGAACGCTGCCGAACCTCCGTTTTCTTTAATAAATACAATGCTGGCGACTAGACATAGTAATACGATATTATTTGTCTA
The DNA here is from genome assembly GCA_963971165.1 of Philopedon plagiatum. Lineage (NCBI taxonomy): Eukaryota > Metazoa > Arthropoda > Insecta > Coleoptera > Curculionidae > Philopedon > Philopedon plagiatum. Next base: position 14,927,001 of record OZ020192.1, read on the forward strand.
CGCACGTGCAGGCTGTAAGCTGTAATAAATGTGAGATTGCCAACAACTTTAAAAATATTTTATCGAGGAACAACTAGTTGCCAATACACCTTTTAGAGCCGATTTAATTTTTTAAATAACAAAAAATTTAAAAAAAGTTCTTGCCCCAACATAGATTCGAACCCTCGACCTTCTGATCAACTCGCTGAGATTGTACCTCTAGACTACGCTGGTTATGTAAGAAAATCGGTCCGATACCGTTAAATTTGATGCCTAGCGCTGGCCTGACAGAAATCGTATTTATAATTTTTTATGTTTAACCACTAATTAATATTATTAATACGATGCAAATACAAGGCGCATATTAGGTACCTAATTAGTTTTTCTTTTTCCGAACCAAATGTTTTGAAATAGTATATTTTAGGGGGCGGTTTGAGAGTATTTCCATAGTGGGAGGGGCCAGATATTATTGGTGGGCCGTCGACAAATTGTCTCTTTTTAACTTCCTCAAGCGCGTATGTCTGTTTCTCTCTTACTTTTAATGAATTTATATCGTCCATATAAACCTATAAGATCAATTTAAAATATGATCCAGCCCGGAGCAAGCTTGGATATCCTTTGACGATGGCTTGGCTTGATTCTTTTTTGGGGAGTTTTCGTTGAAACAAAAGATTCCTTTTTGGTTTTAAAAAATTAAAAAATAAATTATTAGGTAGATCACTGAAAATTTTAGGTGGGTCATTGACCAAATGACCTTATGGACGGGCCGCGCCTGTTAATCACGTGACCTTACAAATATTGGTTAATAATTTCGTTGCTGAAACATGGCTTGACACAGACGACTATTTAAAACCCAGAAAATGTTAACTAAAATATTCCTTTATTATTGATTTATTCACAGAACAGAACGAATAATACATCGCCATGACAAAATAATTCACCTACACCAGAACAGCCTGCTTGAAAATATAATCAGAGTTAAAATAAACTTTAAATAACATTACATTTTTACTATGAGCAAAATATACAAACAGAATAAAGCTTAAATTAATATTCTTATGGTATAAAAATGGCTCTAATAACATTTCTGACAAGGACAAAAAAGGTTTTATAGGACTTCTCTCGCTTCCCATCAGATTCTTCAGTGAATATTCATTGAAGAATCTGAATCTAGCGCCATTTTGTCCTCGCGGAGTTTCATCAGCACTATTTAGCTGTAAAGCCTTAGGAAATATCAGCTTTTCTATAGAAAGTTGACGAGCTTTAAAATGCAAAACTAAAAAGCAAAAACATTGACATCATACAGCGCGTAGCAGTGTAACCTTGTAATGCAGATAATATCATTGTCATCCTTATGCAAGGTTGGAAGTCTGTCAACACTGTCCCGTTGATTCGCACATTCGTTGTTCTATGAACGGCGCTATATGCTAATGCAGGCATTAATAGTGGCTTATTGTTAACTTAAGCATCAGCGTCATCACAACAGCTGATTTTTAGTGGACAAAAATGGCTAACAAAATTGACAAAGATGACAAATACCGCAATAATATAGACAGAAGACCAAAAACTTGATTTTAGTCGATAATTGTTGATACTAGAGTAAAATATATCATATTTGGGTGCATATGACCATCTTTAGAGCGATTAATAAACTGCTTACAAAATTGCACTGCTGGATAAAACAAAAATTTAAAAAAGAAAAGGAATTAATAGCCTTTTAGTAAATTTTATTATAAATTGTTTTTTTTTTGTCTGTTTAAAACGTATACTTATTTACAGGATATTTTTAAACCTTATTTGAGAAACTATTCGCACTACAGTGTTTCCAATAATTTACCTAAATCTGCCCACTATAGGCGGTAACGTGAACTTTCGCTGTGGCAGCGAAACTTCGCTCCATTTGTTTTCCGGATTTTGTTAAAGTGATGTGGCGTAAGTAACTTAAGCCCAAAATGAAAACCTTAGATCAATAGTTTGAAAAGAAAATTTGATTTAACCATTTTTTTAGGTTAAGCGGCTTTAATTTAATAAAAAATAGTATCCAAATTTAAGGCTGGAAACGATGTCTTGTTAGTGGAAATATTTAATATTTTTAAAGAGCTTTGACAATTCTGAAAAAAAAAATGAAAAAATGACTCGTCAGTTCTTGGTACCTATCTCTTAAACAGTACGTTCAAATACGATGGTTTGCTCAGGTTTGATCATTTTGTCTTTACATTGAAAATAATTAATTTAAAGGAAATTAAATTAAATTGAATCAATTTTATATTTTCATTAAGTAAAAAAAACTCGAAAACTTACTATACATACATACATATATATATATATATATATATATATATATATATATATATATATATATATATATATATATATATATATATATATATATATATATGTATATATATATATATATATATATATATATATATATATATATCAGCTATTAAATGCATTTCGTCATAGCGGTCTACGCGGTTGGCACTGTCAACACCGTCGCGTCGGGGACATACAGTCTCCGACGGTCCTATCTTTGGTTCCAGATAAAAGATGATTTTTTTATTTTGCTTGAAACCGAGTCAACTTTTTGAAAATGATGAACAGTTTTATCCATAACTTTTAATTATTGAGATATATCACAACATTCTGATTCCATAATTTTTTCCTTCGAATTTTTCAACTTTCTATTACCTATATCTTTTGAACAGATGTAGATAGAGGCAATTTTTTTTTTGTAGGCAATTGCATTATCTTTAAAATGAATTCATACCTTTTTTCAGGATTATCAAAGCTATTTAATTTCCGCCAAGAAGATATCGTTTCCAGGACTTAAAAGAAGATTATACGCCTTAAAAAATTTTGATACTATTTTTCATAAAATAAAGCCGCTTAACCTAAAAAAAAATAGTAAAATCAAGATCTTTTCAAACTATTGATCTATGACAAGCGTCATAAAAATGAAATTTCCATTAAACAAAAATACATAAGTTTATAGCACAAAAGAATTATAAATATTTATGTTTTTATTTAAACGATTATTTACCAGTACATATTAAAACAATTATATCATTAAAAAAATATGGAATTGAAATTGAAAGCTTGGATATTAACAACAAACGATTTAAAGAAATTTTTGGAATTACTTTGATATTATTTTGTATAATATAAAAATTATTTATTTACTTTTCTCTAAGATCTCTCTTGTCCTAACAAAGAAATTGTATGTATGTATTTGAATATATACATTTTTTCAACTGAATAATTTAAGTACGTCTTCGGGGGTTATACATATATACATATATATATATATATATATATATATATATATATATATATATATATATATATATATATATATATATATATATATATATATATATACGTATTTGGATCGTAATTAATTTAAATAAACTTTATTATTATTATTATTTTCATTTTGGGCTTAAATTACTTAGGCCACACCACTTGGGTTAAACTTAGTCGAGGCACACGGTGACCGTCTAGTGGACTAACCGACAAAAAATTGTTTTTGATTAATACAAAAAGTTCGTTCTTTTGTGCTCCACGAAACTGCACTAACCTACGTTTTTTTTATTTGTAGAAGAAACCCATTAGAAAAAATCAGTGCAAGTTAGTGCAGTTTCGTGCAACGCAAAAGAACAAACCTGTATTCTTGATAAACCCAGGCAAATTTAAGATGAGTTATACATGGAGCACCAAAAGCACGAAAATTGGAAAATATTCCTTACGATCTTGGTTATTTTAACCTTGTCGCTACTCAGTTATGTGCTATAAAAAACCAATGATTTTCCAGTGTAAACCTGATATAAAAAATACACATATTTCATTAAAGAAATTGAAATGCTAATTTTCTCTGGTCCTTCAAAATCGCGCGTCGCAAAAATTCGACAGACGTATCGAATTTTTACAGGGCGCGATTATAAAGGAAAAGTACAAAATAGAATGTTAATTTAGTATTTATTTGTATTTTTGTCTCCACTGGAAAGTTCTTGGATTTTTATAGCAAATAACTAGGCAGTAAAAATGTAAAAAAGAATATAGTATTGGTAATGGGCGCTGAATAATAGAATGGATGCTCATATGTAAGGCTGGCCAGTTTGGTTTGTCACCAGAGGCGTCGATGCCGGAAATAAGTACGTGGATATTTGACAAAAAGAACTTAATCCATGGGCGTTGTCGTGATCGACACCTCGTCAAGCCTCATCAACCGCTCTCACAGAGGAACTGTTTGCTTTGCGAATCTCGCGGTCGCCTGAGTCGCCTCGCTTTTTGGTTCGGATGCTTTTCCCCGCCAAAACACCACTGCGAGTAGGGGTGGGCAAAATAATCGATTATTAATCGATTAATCGATTGAACGATTACAAAAAAATTTAAAATCGATTTTTCGATTAATCGATTTTTCGGTTAATCGATTTTCTCGATTCTTTTTATAATCATAACTCGACCCGCCGGAATTGTGTTCAATATAGGCAAGTGGTAAGCTCTGGAGTCGCTTTCAGTATGTCATTAGTAATGACATAATTTTGAATAGTTGAATAATCGATTTTATCGATTAATCGATTTATCGATTAACCGATTAATATAAATTTTTATCGATTAATCGATTTTTCGATTAATCGGTTTTGTCGACGAATCGATTTGTCGATTAATTTCGATTAATCGATTAATTTCGATTAATCGGAAATAATCGATTATTTCAAATAATTAAAAATCGATTATCTTTTTCGATAATCGCCCAGCCCTAACTGCAATCAGACCAAAAGTGGTCAGCCTTACTTATATGGGATGACTAAAAAAAAGTACGAATAATTTTTCTGAAGATATAGTACTATATCTACATAATGTTTAAAAAATCTGTCTTAAAAAGTGATATCTACAATGACAAACAAAAACACGATTCATTGATTCTACTGGTTCATTTATTCATATCCCTCGTCAAGTTTTTTTAATGTTGGTAAAAGTAGGGCGAGTTTTTAAATTATAATTATTAATGAAAAACATCAATTAATTTATTCGTATTATGGGTCATCGGTTAAATCAATGGATTTTAGGTAAACGAGATTTTAAGAACGGACTGATGTTGAATAACATATTATTATATAAAACTAGATTATTTATACTTCCAGATACTTAGACGAATGAGGATGCAAGTCGGAATATAAAAAAATGAACACTAAAACGAGTCATTAATTTTGACACTTCCACATTACTGCAAGAACTACTTCCTTACCATTAATTCGAAACTACGTTTCATGTGTACGCGTGTAATTATTACAATCATGACTAATTTTTTTCTTTTTTTTTTGTTTTTTTAGTTTGACATTTTAAAGCTTGTTAACTAGTCATGCTTCGATGACCTGAATGGCTTCTTGACGCTCCTCTTCCAGTTCTTTACCGGTGGCGTCGAGTAATTTTCTGGCGAAATCGTCGATTTGCAGACCCTGGACGATTTCCCATTTGCCGTTTTTGATGTTCACTGGGAACGAGAAGACGACGTCTTTTGGTGCCCCGTAGCTGCCGTCGCTTACGACACCCATAGAAACGAATTGGCCTGAAAAATGAGGTTCATAAATTTGCGAACTGTTTTGCAGGAGTCAAAATAAAAATTACTGTGCTGCAAAGGTTCTTCATTAAGTTTTGTAGTATTCTTGTAATTTAAAAATTATCGTGTGTAATTTCTTAACGAAACCGTGTTATCGTGTAATATTTTATTAGAGCTTTAAATGTGGTGCAAGTGATAAAAAATGTTTTAAAGTGACGAAGCTTTTATGACCCACCTGTAGGGTGGCCGATTTTTGTAAAATCCGTCAAATACCGAGCACCAGGCGCGACCCGCAAATTTTTTTTACAGGTGGAGCAAATTTTGTGGGCAACTAGTGATGTCAACGTAACAAGCAAAATCCACTTTTTTAATAATTAAGGAAGGTTTTTTAATAATGTGCCTATTTCTGCCAAGAAATTATTTACCTACAAATAAACACCGCAAAAAACAAAATACTAAAATTGCATTTTTGCTGTGCCTTTTTTTAAATAACATGGAAAGTTTCTTGTACTGTTAAAGCCATTGTTAACACAAATACTCAAGTAATAGTACTACACTACTACACAAAGGACACACAATACAAATATCAAATAATATCCAAAAATATTACACAACAGAATTATGAAAGCCGAAACCTCTTAAACTAATAATAAGTGCCGGCACGACGCAATGAAATGTAAACAAAAGTTTATGCAAATGCAATGCGCATATTAGGTAATTAGTTTTCTTTGTCTAACCTAAATGTTTTGCAATAGTATATTTCACTGAGCGGTTCAAGTGTATTTCCATAGTGGCCCGGGACAAGGCGTCGACCGTCACGCGCGCGCCGAAAGCGATATTATTGGTGGGCCGGCGACAATTTCGTCATATATTTGTCTCTTTTAAACTTCCGAAAGCGCGTGTGGTTGTTTCTCTCTTAGTGTACATGCATTTATATAGTTTTCTGTTTCCGTATAAACCTACGAGGTCAATTTAATATACGGCCGACACCAGAGCAAGTTTGCCTCGATTCCTAGTTGGGAAGTTTTCGCAAGGAACTTGCACTATTTTGAAATAACAAATGATTATTTTTGGTTTTAAAAAATAAATTATCAGGGGGATCATTGAAAATAAATTATTGGGTGGGTCATTGACCAAATGACCTTATGAACAAGCCGCGCCTGGGTAAAATGTTAGTGGCTATTGCAATTTTTTTCGCGTAGAAGCCTCTTTGAGCCCCTTATGCCAAATTGTCAAAATTGACATTTATACAAAGGGATAAATTCCCTTGTCAAATTTTGTCATAAGACATAATTTTTCTTTCTTTCTAATCGATGATAAACAGTCTATATTATGTAAACTGTAAGCGCAATTATTATTGTTACTTTTTTTTACAGTTACTCATCTAATTTAAGGTTTTTCACTACGCTTAGTCATAACTCACAAATCAGTAGGTGACTGATTTTACAAAAATTATCCATAAGTTCACGATCTTACCTGGTGCTGTGCCTAAGAACCAGTCTCGCATGTGATCAGTGGCTGCCTTAGCAGCTGACATAGCTGAAGACATTTTTCTCGCATTGATAACTGTTGCACCTCTTTTCTGAACAGTTTCAATAAAATCTGAATGTAGCCAAGCAGAGTCTGAAAAATACATTTTTTATTAATTTTTAAACTAATATTGTTTTTTTTGATAAAATGTATGGGTTTTAACAGGGCTAGTTATACTGAAAGTATACAATATAATCATACGTCAAAAAGTAATAAGGACTGTTACCTTTAACAGCCTCGGAAACAGCAGAAACTTTACCGCCGATTTCAACGCTGGCATGTGCAGCATCTGGGAACTGAGTGGAAGAGTGGTTGCCCCAGATGATGAGATTGCTCACTTGACGTACAGGAACTCCCAATTTGGCGGCGATCTGAGCTTGTGCCCTACAAATATGTTGATAATGAGGATAATGAAAAGATTTTGCAGCTATTTACGAAGTATTTGACGGAGAAAGGTGTTATTTTTACAGGAACCTTATACAGATTGTTTCAAAAAACGTGTCATCGCTCGAGGAGAGATCCCTCACCCAAAAATAGGACAAACAGTTCCTATCAACATGGATCCGCTCTTGCTTCCTTTCGGTTTTTACAGACCGCCCTCATTTTTTTTTTCTCGCAAACAGTTGGAGTCGAAACATTAAAACTTTCGGGGTAAATAAAGGGATAGTGGCACTAGCATCGGTAAAAATTCAGCTATACAAGGTGTTTCGTTTCGGAGCTACTAAACGTCAAAGCCGAATGGAAAGTAATTGTTTTGATTCCTTTAGGACGAAAAATGCCTGTGCAAACCCAACTTTGTTACCTGATAACTCGAAAACGGTAGGTTGGATTGAAAAACGATTCGACACTCAAACTATTTTTTCATAATCAGAAAGAGCTTGTCGAAATACGCGATATCCATATTTTTTAAGTCCTTCATTCTTTATAGCAAGGGAGCAATCGACGATTTAATTTCGATTATGTGACTTTTTTGCCCATGACATTGCTACATTTCTCAAACTTTTTCAGCGGGATAATCAAGCTTCAAAATAACTACTCAAGGAGGTATTTAGGGGAAAATATTGTTTTTTTAATTACAAAAAAAAATTCAGCCACCACACCTTTTCTAGCCTTGCAATTGACTTCCTAACAATATGATATTTACTGCCGAGGCTTAGGCACTAACTCCAATTTTCTATGAAATTTTGACTAATATTTATATATTCTAATTATTTTTCTATGTTTCCCTGTTCCCTAACAGAAAAACACAAATTTCTGGATCAACTAGACTTTATTTCCACAGATTACATTTGGGAGCCACCCAAAATACATTTCTTCACAATTTTTTAATTTTCACAAATTTTCCAGTAATCATAGACAATTTCTTGGGTTTCTAACGCACTTACTTTTTCACGCAATTTGTTAAGAAATTACTTCGAGCTCCAAAACTTCCGATTAAACACCATACTTATTGAATCCTGACTTTTTGACTTTCCCGTAAACAGAATCCCGGTTCGCGATCGGGCAGCGTAACACCTTACATCGGCGAGTATCTTTCAACTGTCGTTCTAGCCGGGGTCTTCCCGCTTAAATAGAGAAAATTCCCAAAAGCGAGTTGGTGCCCTGATTTTAGCTGGAAAATGAAGGAAAAGGACGATATCTATCGGACATTAACGACTTTACTTGTCAAGTGGGTAGCTTTTTATTGCTACCTGCGCTTTCTGGAGACATTTATTGGCGTGTGCCTTATACAAGATACATAAAAGAAACTATAAATTTCGGTTTTACGATGGCGCTATATTGAGTAATACTTGTTTACCAATCAAGGTGCGGTTGTTTTGTTGGGCCAATCAGATAAGACCGAACGTAATTTTACTGTTATAATAAGGTAATTTGGGAGTCAGTTGTTATGTGGGTCGATTACGGGACTTAGGAAAGTTTTCGGGGATTAAGTGAAATAGTTTCTTCATACTCAAGTTAAACTTGCTTTTTTAAATAAAGGATTAATTTTTCTAATTATGTGAGTTAACTTGTATAATTATTTTGTACAGGGTTATTCATTATATTTTGACACCCACCTACAGCTCTTATTACGAGTTATAGAAACAGACTTTAAATACAAAAGTTTTAGGATTTTTCGCGTAGTATCTTTTTGTAATAGCGGAAATAAAAAATCGACTTTACAACATTGAAAAAATTAATTGAGTCATATTTTTTGAAATGGAACACCCTGTATATTATTCGCTCAAATGAAAGATCTCTTTGTTCTGATTTCAAATATATATACTTTGTTGGCATTTGGTTCAGCCACTTTTGAAATATTTGAGTTTAAAGAAAATACTTTATTTAAACTACAATACGTTTTCGAGGCAACTTGATGTATATTAAAGCAACAAACTTTAATGACTGACGATCTCCAATTGTGGAAAAATAAGTTATAAACTCAAATATTTCAAAAGTGGCTGAACCAAATGCCAACAAATTATATATATTTGAAATCAGAACAAAGAGATCTTTCATTTGAGCTAATAATATACAGGGTGTTCCATTTAAAAAAATATGACTCAATTAATTTTTTCAATGTTGTAAAGTCGATTTTTTATTTCCGCTATTACCAAAAGATACTACGTGAAAAAACCTAAAACTTTTGTATTTAAAGTTTTGTTCTATAACTTGTAATAAGAGCTGTAGGTGGGTGTCAAAATATAATGAATAACCCTGTACATTTTTGCAACTGTATCATTTTTATTAATTATCTGGTCATTTAGGTATTTGAATATTTTTTCATATGAATTATTTTCAATAAAACTTAAACTTTTTCTTTTTGTTTCAAGTTCTGTAATAAATTTTATACAAACTATTTATTTTAATAGTTTTCCTTCTCAATAAATATTTTAAAAATTCTTTGAACGCGAATGTAATTTTTTAAAATATTTCCTTTTGTGTTGCAAATTTATTTTTGAGAATCCCTGGATCACAAATCGCCAGTAAAAGCAAGAGCATTTTGGGAACAATCGTGATTTTTATCAAAGTTTGGCAAAATTCTCATCTGTGCCAGAACGAGATCTTTGCGCCTAATGTTGGCCATTTACACTATTTTAAATACATATTAAAGTAACTCCTAATATTATTATAAAAGTATGCTAAAAGTATAAAACAATTACTAATAGTTGTATAGCCGACTGTCTGTCTTTCCACAACAATGTCGGAATCGGTTTTGGCTGTTTATAACTTTTTTTGTATAAATTACCTGTTCTGATCGAGTCTGGTCATGGCGGTAAAGTTCTCTCGGGGAATTGAAGGTGCGTAACGGGAGCAAATCAAAGCATTGGTGTTCGCTGGGTTGCCGACTACCAAAACTTTAACGTCTTTTTTGGCGTATTTGTCCAGTGCTTCACCTTGCACTTTGAAAATCTTTACATTAGCACTGAGTAAATCTTTACGTTCCATACCTAGCAAAAGAAAAGGTGATAATGTATAGCAAAACAAAAATTGGAAAGATATTTTTCATTTTTAAGCAGAAGATAGTCTACAAGTGACCTCCAGAAAATGTTTTTTTTGTCTACAGCCTTGCACCAACAACAACCGCAGATGCAGTCTCTAAATACATAAAAACCAACATGAAGATCAACAATATCTGCGAGAAACATCGAACGAAAAAGGACCATTTAAAAAGCAGTTTCCGTATTGGAGTAGATATAGAAAATCAAGATGTCATTGTAACAGCAGACTTGTGGCCCAAATGGATAATTTTGAACCATTTTATGAACCTCGGGCGACAGGTCAACAGTAGGAGAAAGTTACCAACCAGCAGAGAATGTGCATGCGGAAGATACTATTGTGCATCACAATGGAAACTGCATCGACAGCTTTTAGGAGGTGGTAGACGCTCAACCATTTTCTGTATCTCCAGTGCCAGTGCTATGTGAGAATAAAGCTGGCCTAGAAAATGAAGACACACTCTAAAGGTTTTTCATCTCAATGTTTGGTCTCTTAGAAACAAGATCAATGAAGTAGAAGCTTTTCTTGTAGATACGGAAATAGACATTCTGTGTATCTCAGAATACTGGTTAAGTGAGGAAGAAATTGGCACTCTCTACCTCCAGGGCCTTAAAGTAGCAGCATTTTCAACCAGGAAGCAGCATTCTGGTGGCGGCACCATCATATCTGTTAAAGACAATCTCGAAATATCTTCAGTCTTGGTAAATTCACCTAGTAATATGGCAAAATGTATTGAATTTGGTTATGTTTTTGTAAAATCTTGTAATGTCCATGTTTTAGCACTTTACCGATCACCCTCGGGAAATTTTGATACCTGATGATAGTTGAGATGTTGGCAGATCTTAGACCTAATACAAAACTGATTATGGCTGGTGATTTAGCAAAGCTCAACCTGAAGCAACTCACTTTTGTAACTCCATGACGAGTTTTGGTCTTAAACAGGCGATTGTTCAACCAACACGCTTGGTATCGTGTCTGGATAATATCTTTATGAGTTCTGGTATAGTTGTATGTTCTGTTAGTATGATTGACTTGAATGTGTCTGACCATCGGGGATAATTAGTGGAGGCTGAGGTCTTTGCACGGAATAGTGGTTTTACTCAGTCTCGGAAAAAGCGCAGGTCTATATCATAACGGGGTTTGTTTAAATTTTACAATATATTAAATGATATTTAGTGGAGCTTTATTACAGAAAACTGTAATGCCAATAATGGTTTTGAACATTTTATGTTCTTATTAGAATACATTTCTTAGGGTATTCCCTGAAAACTCTTACACAGTTAGATCTGATAATTCAGATAATACTGCTTGATTAACTGATGAACTGAGAGCCCATGAGAGAACATCTTAATTTTCTTGGGGAGTTGAGAACAATATATCTTTGGGGGCATTACAGGGGAAATCTACAATTTTAGGAAACTATAAAAAAGCAATAAAAAAAGCTAAAATGAAGGCAAATGGTAATCTCATCCGCACTTCTGCAAACACACCAAAAACGATATGGAGAATAATAAATAATCATAGAGGTAAAAAAAGTGAGAGCTGTAGTAATGTTCACATTTTACCCGGTGATTTTAATGTTTACTTTGTTAATGTTGGCAGTAATATTGTTCCACATCGAGCGCTGACCCACTCGAGTATTTTGACGATCTCATACCACCTGCAAATTCTTTCAGTTTTGGTGAAGTGAGCTTCAATGAAATGAGAGACATTATAAACAGCTTAGAAATTAAACAAAGCAGAGATATATATGGCCCAAATGTAAAAATAATTAAAGCAATAAAAGATTGTATCATCATACCTTTAACCCTTGTTTTAAGCAAAATATATTTCCAGATGTATTAAAAATGACCATAGTCCCTATATTCAAAAAAGGGGATGCGTCACTACCAGAAAATTATAGGCCAATATCTCTTTTGCCGATTATTTCAAAAATTGTGGAGAAGTGCATGGCCGCTAGAATAGTAAACTTTTTTGAATGTGAGAAACTTTTTTCTCAGTGTCAGTTTGGTTTCAGAAAACATAAAAGCACGGTTCTAGGCATTATTAATCTGGTCTCGGATATAATAGAGGCACTCCATAAGTTGCAGTATAGCTCGGCCTTGTTTTGTGATCTCAGCAAAGCCTTCGACCGCGTCGACCATGGAATCCTGCTTCAAAAATTGGGTCACTATGGTTTCAGCCCAGGCAGCATAAAGCTTATAAAGTCCTACCTGTGTTCTATGCACCAAGTTGTGAGATTAGATGGTGTGACATCAGCAAAGAGTGAAATCAATATTGGCGGGCCCCAGGGCTCAGTCCTGGGCCCCATACTGATCTTCTTACCGTCGAGACTGATGCAAAATACACGCTATTTGCTGATGACACAACAGTGTCTCATGCTGCTGATAGTCTCGAGGGCTCGATAATTGGCGCTTAGGCGCAGGCTCAGAGCTGGTTCTGTAGAATAGGCTTTCTGAATGCAGACAAGACGAATTAGGCAGTATTTGCCATGAGGGACATTTCTGACATGGAGAATCCCACAGAAGTAAAGTTTTTAAGAGTGGTCCTCAACCCCAAGCTGCAGTGGGGAAACCACATTAACAACCTTGCAGCAAAACTTAACAGAGGCCTATATGTGCTCCGAAGCCTGTACCAGTGTGTCCCAGCTGATATTCTATGAACAGCATATTTTGCTATTTTTCACTCACATTTATCTTATGCAATACTTACGTGGGGACACTCGGCTGAGGTACACAGGTTTTTTGGCTTCCAAAGAAAAGCTTCCTGTCTGAGTGCAGTCCTTATGTCTGGTTTAAGTTATAGGGACGACTGCAGGGATATGTATGTGGATTTCAGTTTGTTTGTACCCTGTGTGTATATATTGGAATGTTTGTTGTATGTTAGAGGAAATGTAGGTCTGTACCGGACACATGGGGAAACGCCTGATTACAGTACTCGCATGCGGCAGCATTTGGTTCCTGCATACTGGCGTTTGCGAAGGTGTCAGGATGGCCCGGGGTATGGCCAAGAATCTTTCATTTAAGAATTTTAAATAGAATTCCTAATAACCAAGGCTTTTTCTTCTTTTAATGAATATTTTAACTCTGATTTTAGTATGTTGTGACAAGTCCTTTTAGGTATATCACGATTTTAAATATAATTTTAATATGTTGTAAATGTCATACTTCTATACATTTTTTGAGTACTTTTATATCGTAAATATATCCTGTTTTATTTTAGCTCATAGATAATAATTGAAATTTGTTATTTTCTGTGAAATATTTTATTTGATGAGTTGTATGTATGAACATACAATGTTTTGAACTACACGAAATACACACCTTCGAATCAAACTATTGATTAATTGATTGATTAAACATATAACTGAGCAGCAAGAATGTTAAAAAACAAAATAGTAATTATGTTAGCTGATTATTATTAAAGATATCCCAAAAATACCTCGTCTTTACCTTGTTTACGGGGCATGGCACCAACCAAAAATGCGGCTGATACGTCTTTGAACGCTGCAGCGGGATCATCTGTAGGAAGGACTCCGTGCAACAGAGGCAGGGCGCAATCGGCCAATTCCATTACGACACCTTCCAGGACGCCCATCATAGGGGGAATGTCGAGTAAATGCAAGACGAGGGGCTGGTTGGGACCGAAGACTTCGCCTTTGGCTACCATGTACAGGAGGGAGTAGGCGATTTGGCCAGCGGCACCGGTAACGACGACACGTAGAGGTTCAGCCTGAAAAAATAATGCGAGTTCTAAGTTTTTTCGAGTCGGATTCAAATAACTAAACTTTGTAGTAGTTTTGTTATTGTGGACATTTTGATCGTGTAACGTTTTGACTAGGGTTTTAAAATAAAATTCAATCAAATACCTTAGAAAATCCATTTTTAGTAAAAATGTTTAGGGATTAGTACTGGGTTGACTTTACATCTTCTAGTTGATAAGTTAAACCCCCGCCCTCCCATACACAATCAGGCAAGTATTAAGACTTACCTGAATAGGCAAGTGTGCAAGCATGGTTTTGCATACACACCTCGGGTAAGTCTTCGCACTTCAGGGACTGCCAAAGTGCCAAATGCAGTTGACGCCGTGACTTGGATTGAACGCGCTGCACACACACGTACTTGCGCCGCTATGCGCGAGCCTTTGCCTGTTAAGGTAAGTCTTAACACTTGCCTGACTGTGTGTACAGAGGTTTGTTCTTTCGTATTGTACGAAACAGCACTAACTTAAACTGATTTGTTTTTTATATTTTCGAAAAACTGCATTTTAGAAAAGTTGTATTTTCAAAAGCTGAAAACTCTATCGGTCAGATTATCCAACGCTAGACCGGTCTAATTTCACAGTCAAGAGTTTTAAACTGACAAGTGTAAGAATAAGACAACTAATTTTTATACTATGAATTTGTTTCTGAGGTTTTTCGCAAATTTATAAAGAAAAGGGCAATTTTAGTACGTAGTTTCCATAATAACAGAACCAAATATATTTAGCAATACGTTCCAAGATGAAAATCATTTAGAAACCAAGCAAGTCGCTGAAATATTAGAATAACTCAATAGTTTAATGTACCCATAGTTTTTAATGACGACTTATTAACAATGACAGGACAAAAACCCGTCAAAACCTAACTAATATACTAAAAGATCTAAATTTGAACCAGTACTAAATATTAAGTCTTTTTAGTGAATCTGAGCGTATAAGTTTAATGAAAAAAATTCGGTCAAGTGCAAGCTATACTTGCCATCAGCCATACACTTACCCTGAGCAAACCTCGGCCACCCGATGCGCGACCCCCGCCCGCCGCCGACGGCACCAACGCCGTATCACATCGCGTATGCCCTAAGCATTGAAACACGTGTAAGAACAAAAGTTGTTCCTTACATTGTGAGAAATATTTTCTCTCTAAAAACTTTTTCCCTAAAACCAATGGTTCAGCAGTTATAAGGAAATAAACAATTAAATTGTTTATAACAATTGATCGCACTAAAATCTTTCAATCCTGATAATTTTGGTTCAACCTACACCTAATTCCTAATGTTCATGATTTTTTTCGGATTTTTCTGAGCGATCCTTTTGGTGATAAGGGTGGGAGACAGCAATTTTTAAGCGTTTTTCCCGAAAAATGCTTAAAAAATGTATAAAAAAATATATCATATATATTGTTGAATTCGTGCATCAATAAGCTTTCATTTGACACCTTACACGATGCCACTGAAAAAATATTTTTTCCATTTCCCAATTTACCTCCTGAAATTAAACCCCAAAATTAAAATTTAACTGTTTATACTTCACGTCTATAATTGGGCCACCAAATTTCAAATTTTTACGTCGAATAGCTTCAGACAAAAATCGCCTGTGACAGACGGACGGACGGGCACCGAAGTGATTACATAAGTGTTCCGTTTCATGGAACACTAAAAAGACAGAAAGATGTCCTGAGCAAATCTAAACAAACACGCCCATATTCGCCTTTCTGGGTTTGCTCAGGTTGGCTTAGGTTTGCTTTTACGTGGGTGGGTCGCCGGTTAGCTAGTGAATTCGTGCGATCGGTATTTGCGGCCACGTGCTGTTCAGTCAGTATCATGTGGTAATGGCTGGCTTAGGTTGCTGATAATAATTAACTAATCTGTAGTAGGGAGAAAATCTATAGTAGATTTTTAGTAGATAATGATTGGGGGATATATTTTGGCAAATGTCTGATCTCTACGTGCTAAATTGTAGGAAAAAATACCACTTAACTGCTAAAATCGAAAGAATCAATAATAAACTATTGAATTTTAAAAGATTTTCAGGATTTGACTTTACTTTTCGTTTCAATACTTTGGCTAAATCCATCTCGTAAAATACTTTTGGAGTTCAATGAAAACTATTGTGATGTAGGTGGGACTTTTGCAAATTTTAATAAGACTTAGTTTGTTTTTTTATTTCTCAAACCAGCTTTAGCCCGCGACTTCGTCCGCGGAATAACAATTTTACTTCACTACAAACTTGGAACCCCCATTTCACCCCCTTAGGGGTTGATTTAGTAAAAACTGTAAAACCATCTAATATTTTTTCTTCATACAAAGTTTGAACCCCGGTTTCATCCTCTTAGGGGTTGAATTTTGAAAAACCCTTCCTTAGTAGATGCCTACGTTTAGATGCCTACGTTATGTAAGAAACCTCTGTGCAAAATTTCAAGTTTCTAGACCCAGCGGTGTGGGCTGTGCGTTAATATGTCAGTCAGTCAGTCAGTTTCTTATATATACGTATATATATAGAGATAACACTTAATAATATTAAAAAGAAAATAATTTATTTTTCCTTGTTCTACACAATGGCAGCCAAATCAAAATTTAGTGAAAAAGCAAAGCGCCCAGTCCTAAGTTTTAGCAGTCTAAACAAGTGATATGAATCCGTCAGCAATCGACTCCTACTCTTAATGTCAGACATGAAATGAGAAAGATTGCATAAGCTTTTGATAAAAAAATTTATTAAGTTAAGTAAGAATGTACAACCTAAAAGTTAACCTATGTTCATCTATTTTTAGATAACATAATCATTCGACACAAAATCGAGTATATTATCTCAATAATATGTGCAAACAACACGATAAAATACATCGTTTACGTACATATGTGTACACAATTTGGGAATTAATTTTTAAATTTTCCCTACCTACATCATTTTCCTATCATATTATTCAGAATTCAACAAAAATATTTTATTTTTGACAATTCTTAAAACACGAATTGGAATAATTCTAAATAGGTACTTAAATATCTAGGATTGATTACTCTATAAACTTTCTTAAATTCTTGTCGGTCATAGAACACTTTTGCATATAGCCCCAAATGTGAATGATTTTATGAAATACCTTTCGGGCTTCTCGAATTTTTAAATCGGGATAAATAATGCATTTGGCCAAACGGCATATCCCCACAACGCAAAAGTTACATGGAATACCGTGGAATACGATGGTCTACCAATAATAATATAATCATAACATTGTGTTAATTACAAAAATACACCATTCATAAGAATAGACTCGAGAGGGTTCAGAACAAATTTACAAAGTACTTATTGTATTGTACAAGAGTACAAGCATCGTTTTCCCTCGTCGGATCTCTTCCACGAGACCAGACTGATGTTGTGTGGGATGAACAGCCTTGAGCGCAGACGAAGGGACGCACTCCTGCTTTTTTTTGTACAAGCTTCTTGCCGGCAAGATTGATTGTGACAGACTATTGGGGCTAGTTTCACTATTTGTTCCTGCAAGACAGCAACAACCCTCAGGTAAGACATATGCCAGAAAGAGGAAACCGAGGTCTACTTAAAACTATCACCTGTAGACAAGTTCTTGGTTTCTTATTCCCCCATGTGTATCTTATTCCCCCATCCTCCCCTAACCTGAGAAAACCTCGGCTGCCCGATCTCCGCCCATCAGTTGCGCTACCCGCCGCCGACGGCACCAACGCCGTATCACACCGCGTATGCGCGGAGCTGTGGGGAGCGTTACGACTGAGCCAAATTAAAAATTTTGAAAAACGTGTAAGGACAAAATAAGTTGTTCCTTATATCGTATCAAATATTTTTTGTTTTCTATAAAACCAATGGTCCAGCAGTTACAAGGAAATAAAAAATTAAATTGTTAATAATTGATTCCGCTGGAATTTTTTAATCCTAATAATTTTGGCTCAATCGACACCTAATTCTCAATGTTCACGATTTTTTTCAGATTTTTCTGAACGATCCTTTTGGTGATGAGGGTGGGGGACAGCAATTTTTAAGCGTTTTTCCCGAAAAATGCATAAAAAAATACATCATATATGTTGAGTTTGTGCTTCAATAAGTTTTCATTTGACACCCTACAAGATGCCCCTGAAATTATTTTTTTCCATTTCGCAATTTACCCCCTGAAATTAGTCCCCAGAATCAAAATTCAACTTTTTATACTTCACGTCTATAATTGGGTCACCACACTCTATCTCTGTGCTAAATCTCAAATTTTTACGTCGAATAGTTTCAGAGAAAATCGCCTGCGACAGATGGACGGACGGACGGACACCGAAGTGATTCCATAAGTTTTCCGTTTTGCTAATTTTTGCATAGAACACTAAAAACAGTCTTGCTATATTGTTTTTAAAGGCAAGTAATTATTTCTGCTGCGATTTAAATAAGTAGGTAGGTAAGCCCAACCGGCAAAAAAATTACTCGGGCGGTATAATAATTTTCTGTCAATACTTTAAATAAACTGCCTGTGAAACAATGATGGGCAAAATATAGTTCATGTGGTCGGCATAATAAAACTTTAAGTAACAAATAACTATCCCGTTGGGCAGTCCGAAATCTATTCGAGCAGTAAAATTATTAATTGGGCGGTGAAATTATTAGTCGGCTGGTGACAAAATAAATTAGGCTGTGAATAAAATGTGCTCGGTATATAAATATCGTTCAGCAGTTTTTAAGCAGCGTTTCGTTTTCTGCAAAATATTTACTTTAGAAGCCAGAAAGTCAAATGACCTGTATTTAATATTTTTAGTTGGCAAGGTTTTGAAGATACCGGCGAGATTCGTTAGTTCGGTCGGTGGGCAGCATGGGCGCCCACAGGAATTTTAAAGTTGTATATCTCTGTTGCTACATACGGGACCCATACCAAATTCAGGTGAGCCTACTAGGAATGTTTTGGTAAAGAAAAAAAATATTTTGTAATTAGCGAAAAAAAGTTAAATTTTTGCTTGGCCCCCCCTGAGAAAAAAATGAACACGTTTAGATATTTTATTTATTATTTTTTCTAAATAAATTTTACACCATTTCGTCGAAAATTTTTAAATTTTAAGAGAAAAAAAAGAGCAAAAATTTAACTTTTTTTCTTTACCAAAACATTCCTAGTAGGCTCACCTGAATTTGGTATGGGTCCCGTCTGTAGCAACAGAGATATACAACTTTAAAATTCCTGTGGGCGCTCATGGTGGGCAGCCTTACTAATAATACCATGAAATGTATGTGCTTTTACATTAATCAATATTTGGAGTTTTCTAATTAAATGCTTTATACGTAATTAATTACCCCTTATTACACGCTAAGTTAATTTTAGAGCAGTCAGAACAGTATTAGATTACCCATCAATTTGTAATGTTACAATATTTTTTCAGCAGTCAACTTGATTTTGGACCAGGCAAAAAAAAAATAAAATGTGATTTATTTCGCATACACCAAATATTTATTTAGTTGCAACTTATTTTTTTTTACTACTTAAAAGATTTTGAAGCTGCTTGTTCAAATCTAAAACGCAGACCAATTTTTGTTTTATTACCTGATCAAGCTTCACCGCCCAATCCATCATTTCGCCGGCCAATCGTATATTACGATGTGTCAAAATCGTAAAATTTCGCTGCCCGTTTAAATCACACCAGTTTTTAAAAGTATAGACCTTCTATAAGTAGAACGATTTTCACAATTCAGTGGTTCTCGAATTTCGAGGTAAAATGGTTTATAAGTTTGTATAGGTTTGGCAAAAAAATTAATTACATTGAGAATTTAGACACTTTCATAAAATTGGCAGGAATCTTCTGTTTTCAAGTGAATATATTTTTACTAAACTAAATTAACAAACGGAGATATAAATGTATTATTGAGTTCTATAAAACTAGGTTTATAAAAAAATAGGTTTTAAATATAAATCAATGCCAAGGCTATTTTGGTGAAAAAATTTGCTTATAGCAACAGCTAAAAAAACTTATTTCACTTTTTTAGATATTTAGCGGAATAGTATTTTTCATTTTCAATTTAAAATAATCAAAAAGGCGTGTTTTTAACTAATCCAGGCCGTGTAAAATCCTTGGTAATATGACGAGAACAAGGGCAACTTATAAATAGCTGATCGAAGAACCCACTATGTTATTTAAGTTTTTCCTGCAAAATACTGCAGGATATACCTGTGCAAATCGGATCGAAAAAACGAATCTGATTTGCTTTGGTAGTCCCTAATCGTTTTTTAGGAGACCCTGTATAGTTTACATTGTTTATTTATTTTGGAAATAGGTTTATAGAAAGTTAAGCTTGTAATTTCAATAAAATATGTTTTTAAAATAGGTTATACAAAGATAAAATTAGAACATGAGAAAACTTAAAAATTAATAATTATTTTAATAGGTAAGCAACACAAAATAGGTACTTATTAAGATCAGGGCAAAAGGTCTACTTGTTAGGATAACAGGGCCAAGAAAACTTACGCGGCACTGACAAGAACTTTTCATTATTCTGTATATTTTACCTTGACTAGCATTTTGACATTGTCAATTTTAAGTCCATAAATGCCAAAAAATGTAAAGGTATCCATAGACGGTCAATAACATCTCCTAACCGATATTGTACATAGGGTTAATCTAAATCCAAGTTAAATTCTGCTTATATTTATGAAGATGCACTTATTGTTTTCTAATAAATATTGTTATAATTATTTTTCATATACATTATGTCCGATTGTCCGCGGATGGGGTTTAGAAGAGTACAAATGGACCAAATTCTACACTCCTAATAAAAGTTTTTGCTTGTAAAACAAATAAGATTTTAATTTTTTATACAGGGAGTATAAAAAAACCTTATTTTTTGTAAGAGTAAACATACCTTGTTGATCATTTTCTACCAAAAGAACAAATATGAAATATGTTTTAAATTAAACCCGAAGCCGAAGTACAAGATTTCATTAAAAAATTTAAATATTAAAAGTAACAAGTTTTATCACACTATTTTTTTAAAGTCCTAATAGTCCGAGATCCCGCTGCAGGATTACTACGTTCATCGAGTTTTTAATCAAAATCTAATTTTTACATATAATAATGAATTGGGGAATATATTTTTGCCAGGGTGCCTATCAAAATGTGGCCGCTAGTATTTTTAATTAAAATAATATTAATTGATTTTTCATTCAATATCTGTATAGTGTTTGTAAGTTTACCGATTTCCTAGCATGAGTCACGCAGTCCAGTGGGTAAGGCGTTCGCCTATTGACCCAGACGTCTTGGTTCGAATCCGGGCTCGGCCGGATCTTTTTTTTTTTAATTTTTGTCCTTAAAATCGGATCGGAGGGCACCCTAAGGTCGGAAGAGGGTTAGCACCTGGTTAGGGGCCCTGACCAGTCTCTTTCCTCGCAAGAGAAGAGGGATATGTGCGAAAAAATCTAACAATCGTTTTGGCAAAATTCGGGATGCATATTCCTGGTATTAGCTAGACGTTAGTGAGAAGTTTTGGTTGCTGTCCCGCACTTGGCCGCAACCTCTTCGCAGCCAGGTGTAAACAGGTATTGCTTTGTTACATTTATACGTTTATTAGGTATATTCATCAATTATATATCAAATTAAAGTTAATTTTTTTCTGTGTGTGATGGCATACCTCTGCCTATGTAAAAGTGGCCGCAAATAGGGGTTGCTAGCTGTTAAAAATAGATTAGAGTGAAAGGGAGTTAGCGCGCTACGTCGTTCGTTAGACGAGGATGGTGATAGCCAGGTGTACGAGTTTTTAAAGCCAATGCGCATGCGTCGATCGCTAGTGTTTTCAACTAAAGCGCGACATTCTTATTCTAACCATTTTGTTTTGGAGCTCTTAATACACAACATTGTTTTATTTAACTTTATATATTATTACGTTTGTTAAAATAAATCTTAAATTTAAAAACAATGAAGAATTGTTTTCTGTGTAATAAAAAGAATAATGTGCTTGACTTTAATAATGCATCATTTAAAAAGTGTTTATTAATGTTATTGTTTCGTCGGAAAAAAAAATATAAGTATGACATTTTATGAACAGTGGAATCTATGGACAATTAATTTCGGATATTATAGAGAATGTCTGAAAAAAATTACAGTTTTAAAACTAAAAGATAAGCAAGAATTTGAAGATTTTTGCAAAACGCAAACCATAAGTAAAACTTTTAATTTAGCTTAAGAATGATTTAGTTTATAGTTACTATACATATAATATATCGGTACCTCAGGTATCTGTCTTAAAAATGATGTTTGTTTTTCTTATTTATATTAAAGAAAAGACGATTAGATTTTTTATTTAAGAATGGATGTTTTGATATATTTGAGTAATTTTAAATACAACTAAACAAAAATTTATTAATTATAATTTTTTTTGGAGTATTATAAAGTCGTTCCCACTACTGTTTGCGCCGTTGGTTGAGAACACATTGGCTTTAAAAACTCGTACAGCTGGCAATCACCATCCTCGTCTAACGAACTATGTAGCGCGCTAACTCTCTTTCACTCTAATCTGTTTTTAACAGCTAGCAACCCCTATTTTACATAGGCAGAGGTATTCCATCACACACAGAAAAAAAATAAACTTTAATTTGATATATAATTGATGAATATACCTACTAAACGTATAAATGTAACAAAGCAATACCTGCTTACACCTGGCTGCGAAGAGGTTGCGGCCAAGTGCGGGACAGCAACCAAAACTTCTCACTAATGTCTAGCTAATACCAGTAATATGCATCCCGAATTTTGCCGAACGATTGTTAGATTTTTTCGCACATATCCCTCTTCTCTTGCGAGGAAAGAGACTGATCAGGGCCCCTAACCAGGTTCTAACCCTCTTCCGACCTTAGGGTGCCCTCCGATCCGATTTTAAGGACAAAAATTTAAAAAAAAAGATCCGGCCGAGCCCGGATTCGAACCAAGACGTCTGGGTCAATAGGCGAATGCCTTACCCACTGAACTACGTGGCTCATGCTAGGAAATCGGTAAACTTACAAACACTATACAGATATTGAATGAAAAATCAATTAATATTATTTTAATTTAAAATACTAGCGGCCACATTTTGATAGGCACCCTGGCAAAAATATATTCCCCAATTCAATATTATATGTAAAAATTAGATTTTGATTAAAAACTCGATGAACGTAGTAATCCTGCAGCGGGATCTCGGACTATAACCATTCTCTCTCACCCCTTTAACCAGAGTACTAGTTTCTACATATTAAACAATAATGGCACCTACGGACATGTTTGTCACTGTCTTTATTAAATGAAGCGGTAATTATGTAGTATACGGTTTTCAGCTATTTTTGCGTTTTTTGGGAAAATTCTTTTATGGTCACATTCTACTGTCTTTCCTGATTGCAAATATAAGTGCGCACATAATAAATTATGAGCAAACCTGACCACCTTTGTGCTCACCAACCTGAGCAAAAAGGTGGTCAGGTTTGCTCAGTTTTGATATAGAATATGTATCTATATCAACGAAAACTGAGCAAACCTGACCACCTTTTTGCTGTTGTTTTTACTTTATTATTGGATTCGGATTAGTACACTGTAGGTACACTAATTTCTTAAAAAAAAAAATGCTAAACTGCTTAAAAAACATTGTCTCGCGAGAAAATCAATGTTTTATACTATATTTTTTTTAGTCAATTGCTCAATAGTTTTGCTGATAAGACATATGAATGATCTATAAAAATCCCCAAAACATTCATATTTAACATGTTTTCACATCTTTAAAAATAAAAAGGTTATAAGGCCTGTCCACTTTTATTTGGATATAACCCTGTACATTTTCTACTAATGGAACTGTAGCATCCCGCCAGTATGTCAGGTAGTGGTCTCGAGAAAACCCTGAATTTAGAGTAATGAGGCGAATACAATATTTTACACATGTGAACGTGTGGTGCGCGATATCTATCCATGGCATTATAGGCCCATATATTTTTTAATAACACCTGCAATAGAATATCTTAAATGCTGGATACATTTTTTAGCGCTGAACTCGAAAATTTGCCATTAAATTTTCGACAAAAAATGTATTTTCAACAAGATGGTTGTCCAACACATTGCGCTCGCGAGGTAATAGAATGGCTTCACCGCATATTTGATCCAAGGTGGATTGGTAGAAATGGCACAATTTTGTGGCCCCCAAGGAGCCCCGACTCAGCGTTGGCCGATATGTTTCTATGGGGCCGTTTAAAATAAGTTATTTATGCCACTTCAATGTCAAATAATATTGACGTGCTAAAAGACAGAATTAGCCAGGCCGTTCGTTCAATATCCCAGGAAGAAATCAGAAATTCCTTCAGATATCAAAGAAGCCATTAGAAAAATGTATTGAATATGGGGGTGGAGTTTTTGAATTTTGATATTTGTATTGTATTGCTTAGGCTTATTTATATCATATTCCTTAGAGTTTCATCAAATGTTCTTATTACTTGAAAATTGCACTCAATTTGAAGTATTTTGAATTAAATAATTGCTTCATTTAATAAAGACATTGACAAACATGTCCATAGGTGCCATTATTGTCTAATATACACGGTGTCCCATATAAGAATGCATACTACAGGGATCTCGTAAACCAGAAGAGATACAAAGATGATTAAATTAGAGAAAAGTTGCGCTTTGCTGAACCCTTCAAAGTCGCGATTCGAAATCTAAAAAAATCCGATTACTTCCGAAGATATTTGGGAAAAACCGAATTTTCCCGATTTGGTTTTTATTTTTTTCTGACTCTATTTAAAAAGATATGACAAAATAAATTTTACATTCTCATTGCGACTTTTTCTGCTCTACAAGCCGGCGTTCTTAGATTTTCAATACGACGTTTCGTTTCTTCGCAACCATCATCAACTTCATTTTTTTAAATAGTCGAAAAATTTCGTTTTATTCCTAAAAAATTCTAATTTTAATTATAAATCCCACGAGATATCGCTTCTTACATTTATCCGACGTTTCGGACGAAAAAATCATCATCAATATTATTTGATGATTATTACGAAGGAACGGAACGTCGGATCAAAAATCTAATTACGTTGTCAAGTAGAGGAGAAAAAACTACATGGGAATGTGGATTTTATTTTGACCTGTCTTCTTTTGTGAAATCAGAAAAAAATTAATTGCCAAAATTTATGTTTAAAATTTCAACAATTTGTAGATTTTTTTCTGATTCTACTGTAAGAGATAGATTAAAATAAATTTTACGTTTGTATTTTCGTTTTTCTCCTCTACAACATGACGTCATTCAATTTTTGATTCTACGTTTTGGCTTTTCTCGACCATTATCAACTTTTTTTTAACTGTTTTAAAATAAAATTTTCCGATTATTTAAAAAAAAGTTGATAATGGTCGAGAAAAGCCAAAACGTAGAATCAAAAATTGAATGACGTCATGTTGTAGACGAGAAAAACGACAATAAAAATGTAAAATTTATTTTAATCTATCTCTTACAGTAGAATCAGAAAAAATCTACGAATTCTTGAAATTTTAAACATAAATTTTGGCAATTAATTTTTTTCTGATTTCACAAAAGAAGACAGGTCAAAATAAAATCCACATTCCCATGTAATTTTTTCTCCTCTACATGATAACGTAATTCGATTTTTGATCCGACGTTTCGTTCCTTCGTAATAATCATCAAATAATATTGATGATGATTTTTTCGTCCGAAACGTCGGATAAATGTAAGAAGCGGTATGTCGTGGGATTTAGAATTAAAATTAGAATTTTTTAGGAATAAAACAAAATTTTTCGACTATTTAAAAAAATTAAGTTGATGATGGTTGCCAAGAAACGAAACGTCGCATTGAAAATCTAAGAACGCCGGCTTATAGAGCAGAAAAAGTGGCAATGAGAATGTGAAATTTATTTTGTAATATCTTTTTAAATAGAGTCAGAACAACATAAAAACGAAATCGGGAAAATTCGGTTTTTCCCAAATATCTTCGGAAGTAATCGGATTTTTTTAGATTTCGAATCGTGACTTTGAAGGGTTCAGCAAAGCGCAACTTTTCTCTAATTTAATCATCTTTGTATCTCTTCTGGTTTACGAGATCCCTGTAGTGTGCATTCTTATATGGGACACCGTGTATAGAAATCAGTACTCTGGTTAAAGGTGTGAGAGAGAACAGTTAAGTTAGGACTTTAAAAAATAAATGTGATAAAACTCGTTACTTTTAATATTTAAATTTTTTAATGAAATCTTGTAGCTTCGGCTTAGGGTTTAATTTAAAACATATTTCATATTTGTTCTTTTGGGTAGAAATAAATGATGAACAAGGTATGTTTACTCTTACACAAAACAACATTTTCAAATTTTTTATACTCCCTGCATAAAAAATTAAATTTTTCATAACGTGAATCTTATTTATTTTACAAGCAAAAACTTTTATTAGGAGGGACATTTTTACGTATCTTGCAAAATTTGGTCCATTCGTCCCGAAATTTGTCCTCTTCTAAACCTCATCGGCGGACATACTGTATATTATCTACTGTGGCCATGCATTATTTGACCTGTATTACATTTTAAACAGATCTGTACGATTTTCTGCTGTTTCCACACAGGAAAAAAGCAAAGTTGCAAAAAGTAACAATAACAAAACTATTTTTCTGTTTTCAAAGTAGTATCTCCAATAAAAGATAGAAGTCTGGGTCGTGCATGCCAATGTGTCAAATAAAATATAGGCCTATAGGTAAATTGTGCCACGCTACTGTGTATGGTATTCTTTAAAACACACATTAGAAAGGATTCCCCTAATTTTAATGGACTAGAAAAAACTACACACTATCAACTTTCCACTATACAAAGATTTATTACACTGAAGGGTATTTATAGAATCTTAGCTTCATAAACAGTGAACAATTGATTAAATTTTACTTCATAAAATCAATTTACAAATACTTCGTTTTCTACAATGAATTAGAAAGAAAATTGATGAATTAATTGATGTCTTGAAAAATTGTGTTCTATTCTATTCCCCTCTAGTAACAACGATGATATAAAGTGGCATTCTATTTTATTAAAATTAGTAGTTTGGTGAAACACAATCATGACTTAATTGAATGAATGAATAGGTATTAACTAGACGAAGCATCTTTAAATTTGTATTTGGAATAACCATAAAACTCTACATTTGTGCGCGATCTTGTTATGTAACACCAAACAATTCATATTAAAGAGTGAAAATTGCAAATACTAATTATGGAAAAACCATAAAAATTTACTCACCATTTTATATAATTAGAGGAAATTCGGAGATACACTTGTTAATTAATAATTAAGTAAAGTTAAATGACAAATAGGACGTCCTTTGCCCTGCTGTTTGAACTTGAAAGTTATCAAGCGGGAGAGTCTGCCAAACCAAACCACTACTTGTGAGCTTGTGAGTGAAACGAAAAGCGTGAACGTCACATTACGTGTCAAATCAGCTGATTGTCAAAAGAAAACGGGGAGGTCACTGTAATTAGGATGCGAAAATAATAAGAAGTATCGATACCGATACCAAATCGATACTTTTTTGCTAAGTATCGATACCTACCGATACTTACCGAAAAAGTATCGATACTCTCATGTATCGGTATCGAAAGGTTTACAC
This sequence comes from Philopedon plagiatum, assembly GCA_963971165.1. Lineage (NCBI taxonomy): Eukaryota > Metazoa > Arthropoda > Insecta > Coleoptera > Curculionidae > Philopedon > Philopedon plagiatum. Next base: position 14,954,900 of record OZ020192.1, read on the forward strand.
AACAATTTTTTTGGGAATAACACTCAAGAAAGTGCTTTTACTTTTTGCCGGTTGCATATTTGCAATTTAAACAAAATACAGTTACTAATTAATTACTTGACCATGCGCAATTAGTAGAATAGAGTAGAGGTTACGTTACATGTAAAAATAAAAGGAGCGCCTGCCAAATATATTTGTCCATGCTTGAGATTTTAAGTAGTACATACGAGATATCCAATTATATAAAAAAATTGCACCTGAACAAGTGCAAAAATCGTTGTCGATACACCTTTTAGTTAGTGCCGATCTAATTTTTTAAATGACCAAAGTTTTTTAAAAAATTCACCCCAGCCCGGCATAGAACCCACAAGCTATCGGTTCAATAGCGGATACTCTACCTCTGGACCACATTGCTAATGCAAGAAAACCGGTAAACGTGTTACTAGTGCATCATATACTTATATTTTTGGCAACATCTGGGAATCTAAAAGTAGGCGCTAATAAAATAAATATTCTATTCTGGTTAAGGCGCCAATGCCGCTAATGAGCCACGGATCGAATTACCTCAAGAAACAACAGCCAAATGATTCCTATGCAAATAAAACTGGAATTAAATATCACTTTAACTAAGGTATAATAGATGGCGGTGGTAGTAAAGTAACTAATTGGTTTCGATACTGCAAGAAAAGTATCGATACCTACTTGGTATCGTTATAAAAGTATCGATGCCAAAAATACTCGATACCATGGCAAAAGTGTCGATACTTTTGATGTATCGAAGTATCGTATCCCTAACTGTAATTTTGAGGTATCGAAGTATCGCATCCCTAACTGTAATTTTTCTGATAAGGGGTACAAAACATAGATATTCTTTACCCCAATATCAGTTAACTCTTGTATAAATAACAAATAAATGTCCAACCGTATTCGAGAAAACAATGGAACAACTGTTAATCGGTACTAAAGGGATAATTTTTGAAAAAGGCGCATTTTCCATTCAAATTACAGGATCCTAATTTACCTTCCAATGGACGTCTAATTCACTTTTTCCAGCAGCTACACTGAAGGAACGTAACAGGGTTTGATACTTTGCTGGATTAAACTACAAATTGTGCTACAAACTGCAACTAACTTCCGATCATTTTACGTGTTGCCTTTTTCTTTTCCTTACGTCATCGAGTGACAGGTTAGCAGTAATTTTTATCGTATTTTCTTGTTTTCTTAAAAAAATATCAGGTATTTTTGATAGTTGTACCTCTATTTTAATATTCGGCATAATTTCCTTTAAAGCTGCTTGTAGTTTTTGTGCTTAATTTAAAATTGTGATCAATTCTTTCCTTTGTAGGTTAGAAAACAGCGTGCATGCTTTCCGCCATTACTGTCAATACATGTGCATTTTTACATTTTCTGTAACATAATACTTTTTCTTTTCAGAAAATGCCGTCTGTTACCCTAAAAGACGTTGACCAACACAAATTTGTGAAGGCTTTCGCCCAGTTTCTTAAAAAGTAAGTGCTGTTTTAAAGGTAGAATTATAAGGACAAAATTTGACTGAAAATATTTAAAGATAAAAAAACATTATGATTTTTAAAAAGACAAAAATGTTCATTAACACAAAAGCTGCATATACATGTGTTATTCCAAATAAGGAAAATCGTGAAGTGTAATATTTCATTTCAGAACTGGTAAGCTTCGTGTCCCAGAATGGGTCGACTTAGTTAAGACCTCCAAAGCCAAAGAGCTGGCACCTTATGACCAAGATTGGTTCTACATCAGAGCGTCGGCAGTTATCCGCCACATTTATATCAGATCACCAATTGGTGTTGGTTCAGTGACCAAGATCTTTGGCAGTCGTAAACGCAATGGTACCAAACCTTCGCACTTCTGTAGATCAGCTGGCAGCATTGCCAGAAAAGCTTTGCAAAGCTTAGAAGGTTGGTAATGCTTATTTGTGTAATAATATGTACTAGCATCCAAAATGACATTTTGGCAATAAACCAAACCAAATAACATGAAAAAAAAAATGTAAACTTAAAAATACCTAAAAAAGTGATCAGTTAAAAATGTGATTTTCGGGTTGTCCTGAAGAATAAAAATACAAATAAAAAATAAATTGCAGGAGCAATAAATCAAATTTTAATTTGTTTCAAACAAAATTTTACATTTTTTAGGTACCTAGTATGTTCCATTTTAAGGAATAAAATAAATTTTTCTTAAAGGTGGTACTGTTTATTGGACCGGTTAATTGCCAAACTGCCTTTTTTGATGCTTAATGTAAAAAATACCCCTGATTTTATGGACAACCAACCTCTTTCCCTTTCCCCTTAATATAGCATGTACAAATTCTATCACAGAAAAATTGTCACTTGTGGGAAAATAAACCAACATACTCAAAAAATAATTGGAATATTAAGAGGGTAATCAGCTACCAGCTACCATCCCTACTATTTTGTTTTGTTCACATTTTCACACAACTAATTGGGCAACATTAGAATTAATAATCATTAAGGCTGGCCAGTTTTGATCTACTCGCAGTGGTGTTTCGGCAGGGGAAAGCAAGCCGTTAAAAATATTTTTGTCAAATACTATATACGCACGTACTTATTTCCGGAATCGACGCCTCTGATGACAAACCAAACTGGCCAGCCTTAATAATCATGTAACATATTATGGAATTAAACCTAGTTTTTTTATCAGGATTAAAATTGATCGAAAAATCTGCTGATGGCGGCCGCAAGCTGACCCAACAAGGCCGACGTGATGTAGACCGTATCGCGGCGATAGTTAAGGCAAATGAGAGGAAGGCTCTTAAAAGTGCTGTTTTAACTTTGTAAGATAGTTTTATAGTTAAATAAAAAAAAATTTAACATATTTGTGTTTCATTTTCTAATGGAGCGACAGTAAAAAATAATTCCTAAAAAAAGTTCATCTCTTGTAGGTACATAACGCAAAAAACAAATTTGACGGATCATTGTAGATCAAGAGGCGACTGCAGAAATATGTACTATTCTCATTTCTGAAAGTATAAAACTTGGCAAAGGCACAATCGCTATGGTTGCCATGATACAAATAACGCAAGATATAATGCCTAACTGTATCAAATTCGTCCGGGTTCGCTCATGACGTCACGCTGCGAGTTATTTTTGAAATTTTATAACACGCAATATAGAGTTTACGTTAGTTACAGGCGGTTTTATATAAATTCTAGTGGCAATATACTTTTCCTCCTGCTTATAATACAAATTCTAAAGTACTATATGATTTAAAATAATCCTATAAATAAAGGGATAAATACATACATTGATTGATTGATTGTCCACTTCACAACCATACACATCACATCTCATTTTGACTATTAAACTCTTAAAAGTGATATAAAAACACCAAAAAATAGTTGAAAACACAACGCTATCTTAAAAAAGACTTATTATACTTCGTTTACAAAATATCGCGAAATTACTCGCAGCGTGACGTATCATGGCAATTGGCAACGCCTATCTGCAGGCGTCATATCTTATTTGTATCATGTATGGTTGCCTTGGGAAATCGCATGGGGGATTCCTTGAAGTCGTTTAATCAGGATTTGCCAAGGCATTCGTAGCGCTGTGCTTTGTCAAGATAAATACTGCCTTTCCTAAAAGTTTCATCTTTTTAGAAATCGGCATAGTATTTTTACGGTGGCTCCCACCTATTAGGGTTGTCACTCATTTATCAACTCCGGAATGCGAATAATAAGAAAACCTAGTTACTAAAAAATCAGAAACGTTTATTGTTACATAAAAACAATAATAAATTTAATAGGCGTTTTTGAATTGTAGAATGGACTTCAACTAGATATAGTAACCAGATTGGATATTGTAGTCGATAGGTCTGATGTACACAACCAAATATTTTGATGTTACTAATAGTAACATCAAAATATTTGGTTGTGTACATCAGACCTATCGACTACAATATCCAATCTGACCCAATCGCTAAAACCATTTTCTTCTTTTTGATCGTCTGGCGGATAAATAATGGTCTTTGTTGCTACTGGCAAATATCTCTCAATAGTGCTGAAGTTTGCCGTCATCTGTTGCCATTTTATAAAGACGAGCTGACGTACCTGTCAACAGCTTGTGTGTATATCATCGTTACGGTGCATCTTCACATGTCACTTTAATTTAGCAAAAAAATCGTTGTGTAGTTTTGCTCAGAAGAAAACCTACGTGTGCTTTAAATATTTAATTGGATATATAAACAAAATGGCCGAAAATCCCGATAAAACCGCCGAGAAAATCGCTGAATCGAGCGATGAATCTTCCAGCTTTTTCGGCGCAATCGTAACAGAAATCTTCCAAAGTCCCATAAATCTCTCTTTGCTCATTTTAATTTTGATCTTGATATATAGAATCGTAAAGAGCCGCCAAGATGAAAATACAAGTGAACCAGAAGTAAAAGAGTTACCCAAATTAAGGAAACAGGACTTTACCATCGAAGAACTGAAGAAATATGATGGACTCCAGGAGGATGGTAGAGTGTTGGTTGCTGTAAATGGAAAGGTGTACGATGTGACAAAAGGAAAGCGATTCTACGGACCTGGTAATTATTTTTTAATACTTAAAAAATACTTAGTTTTTACTGTCGAGTAATTTGTATTCTCTTGAAAGTTTATTAAATGATCTCATGGTTCTGATGTTGTGAATCATAATCGAGGAATGTTACAACATAAATTTAGTTCTTTTGGTAAAAGTTATGGTCTTTTTTATGTTTCCAATAATAACATGGTCAAAGTTTAATATTTAATTGCATACTTAATTATTACAAGTAATTTAATAAATTTTTAATATTCTTAACCTTTGAACCACACATCCTACTTAAATTATGCCTTCCTATAAATTAACCTAGATTTGAATTGGAGCAATATGCTGTTAATTTTAAATTTGAGGCATTGGAATTATACTGCTAAATTTGCAGAACCTATTAGTACAAATGTTTGAAGGTTTCTTTGTATTTGCATTTTCTGCTTCATTTTGTGTAAATTTAGAAGGTAAATTTTGCAAGCAATATATTATGCAAATGAGCTGGTACTTATCTTACTCTAGATGAACCACCTCCAATAGCAAGTCCTTATTTTTATAGTGAATTTTATTATCAAATTTTTTTCATATAAAATAAAGGTATCTCAGCAGTTAAAAATTATAAAAATGGATGGATTTTTTATATTAATTTGAGTTTTTAAAAAATATATCACACCTATGTATTAGGCCCTTTACTATAAAATTTTGAAAAAATGTCGGGTAAGATGTGGTAAATCGATGGTGGGGTAAATCAGAGGTAAAATTAATAAAAAATCACACTTTTACATTCCTTAGATTAAGTTAGAATATGCCAAAATGTTGCTTAGTATGTACATTTGCCAACAATAAAAATAAGTTTCTGTTTTGGTCTAAGTAAGTACTTACTGTGGAATTAAAACAAAAAAAAAGTTTGTATTCAATTTTTTTTATGATTCCAAATCTAAATTTCAATTCATTTTTCTACTATAAAACATTGTGTGGACCACAAGCTTTGGACAAAATTGACCAAATATGTTATGGCTTGAAAAACAAATATTCTGAGCTGTATTAATTTGAATGCAATTTTCGAGGCAATTTTATTATTTTTTACTGTAAAAAGGTGAGTGGAGGAAATTTTACCTCCAAATTACCCAATTGTGGGGAAATCGAAGGTACCAATAAAAACATGATTTTGTCCTTAAGTACTTTGATTAACTGTAAAGCTCTAACATGTAAATAAGTCTCAACAAAGTGATACCAGGTCCAGAAATTCACCCAATTTAAAGATTTGAGTTGATTTCTTTATTCTTCTACAATTTTTAAATTGTGTTCAAACTCTTTTTCAGGCCCCAAAACGCCCGTTTTTGTCAAATTTTATGACGTCTTAATAAAGATTTCTTAAAAGTTAAAAATTATTTTGTCCCTTTCACATTATCCCATATACTTAAGTAGTAAACAATCCATAACAGTTTCAATTCTTTAATGCAAGCCTTGGATGAGGAGGCCTATTACCAAACAAAACTAGTCAGAATTTGCAGTTTTGGTTTTGTGTTTCTTTTTGTTGCCTTCAAATTTTTTTGTGCCAGTATGTTTTTGGGTTGGTGTTTGAGCACCACTTTACATCAGCTTTTTTACATGAAAGTGAGTAGGATTTGGAGCCATACCTCTAAATTACCCCAATTGGGGTAAAGTGGTGGTAATTTTTTTGGGTTAAAACTTTTTTTAAAATTTCAAAACAGTCTTAGTTTGACACATTAGTGGACTCTCCTCGGGACTCTCCTACTATAAAATTTTTTATAATGGGAACGATTTCAACAGTATGAGCATGATTTAAAAGAAACTACATTTTTCACCAATTTACCCCACCTTACCCTATTTTAGTATATGAAATTATATGAAAATTAGCGTCATTTGGGTTACAGAAATGTTTAGTTTACCTATACCGAGGTTTATTAGACCATGTAGGTATTTAAGCAAAAAAGATATACACACGGTGGACGGTGGGTCACCCTACCAAATTTTGTATAAAAGTGAGGTGATTATAAGAATATTTATTTATAACAATTCATAACCCAACAAAAATAATGAATAGAGCTGAATACTAAATACAGAGACATATTGAGAGAAGTTCTAAGATCACACTGATGAGGTATTCAGTTTTAAGTTCAACACATTTTTGAATTTGAACATATCCCTCAGAGTTGCAGATATAGGGTATAATTTTTGGGAGATTAATCAGTTGGCATAGTAAATGGGAAATTTTCCCAGTTTTACAGTTGTTTTATGATTATCTTCTGATTTTGCTCCTTTTAGCATGTTTTGCCATTTGATTTTATGTCCTTATGGTCGGTTTCTTAAAGCAATTTAATCAATATAATTAGCCTAGTAAACACTTATACTGTGACAGCCAAAGGTTTCAATAATTTCAGCTGCTGGTGTGGTGTAGGGGTGAAACCAATTATAATCTTCTTATACATTAAAAAGCAGTCAAGTTTGTTTTTTCAAGGTAATTTTAGTTTCTTCAAGGTAAAATTAGCAACAAAATAACTAATTTTAAATTTTTATTCTTTGATGAATCACATGAGCAAAGGTTTGGGGTCAAGTAAGAAAAGTTAGCCTAGGGCCTCAGATCAAATATAGGTTTTCGGGTAACATAGGTATATCATTCAGTCAATTTTTGTATAATCTTTGTTTATAATTGCATACCTATCTATAACTTGCACAATTAGAAAAATTAGTTGTATCATTTAAACTTGTATATTTTTATCTATCTAATAAACAATGATTTGTACAAAATAGGTATCTGATAATTTGCTGTTCAGGAAATATCAAAAGATGTAACATCATTAGTAGCAGTAATTAATCTCTAAAGATTTAAAATGTGTTTTTAAGAAATATTAAATATACCGTGCATATATTTTTTAACCGGACCGTAGGTTTTTACATATTAATGGCCGGATTCTCCAATGCTAGACTAGTCTAATTTCACAATCAAAAGTTTTTAACTGGCAAATGTAAGTAGGTATAATACAACAGCTTTATACTATGAATTTTGTTTTTGAGATTTTTCGTAAATTTATAAAGAAAAGGCCAATTTTAGTACGTACTTTCCACAATAATAGAACTGAATTCATTCTAGCAACACATTCCAAGATGTAAATCATTTGGATACCAGGCAGATTGCTAAAATATTAAAATAATTCATGTTTTTAATGAAGACTTATCAACAAGGATAGGATAAAACCTCGTCAAAAACTACCTGATCAACTAGAAGAGCTTAATTTAAACCAGTACTAAATTTTAAAACTTTTTAGTGAATGTAAAGTGAACGTAAAGTTTTAACCCCCTGTTCTTAGAAGTAGAGAGATAAAACTTGACATAGGTAAATATGCCACAGTCTTATGCTAATTTGCTAAATATGCCAAAAAAGCCCTAAAAATACCCAAAAATGTATTTAAAATTGAAACAAAGTTTTAAATGTCAAATTGCATGTCACCTTCCCTTAGTTATAAATGCAATTTTAGGTATTTTTTGGGGATTTTTTGGCATAATAAAATTGACAAGTTAACATAATCTTAAGACTCTGAAATTTACCTACATGTCATGTTTTATCTCTATACTTTCAATATGGGGTTAAAAATTTAAAATCCTTTGGTCCGCTTTGAAAAAAATTCACACGAATGCGCTAGCTAATCGGCGAAAAACCGCCAGCCGTCGCTCATTGGCAATGAGCATGGGACGCCATTTTTTAGATGTTTTAAATTCAATTGAATTAGGTTTTTATTTCCAAACTTAAAATTTATTGAACACCGTAGGATTCTTTTTATTATCATAAAGCGTGTATACTAACATGCCCCCATTAAATGTGTACGTGTTAAAATTATGAAATTCAGGTTTCATGAAATTTAATGACGTATGAAAAATTCAAAACTAGGTTATGAATTTAATATCCATAACCTCACCTATTTCTATATTCTAGGTGGGCCTTACGCTGCTTTTGCTGGAAAGGATGCTTCCCGAGGTTTGGCAACGTTTAACGTTATTGGAGCCGGTGACCAATATGATGACTTGAGCGATTTGACCACCATGGAGATGGAATCAGTCAAAGAATGGGAGACTCAGTTCAATGGTAAGTAAAATTTTTATTGACTTAAACTAGCCAAAAAATATAAAAATCGTTCAAGACTAACGTACCTTTATTTCGAAAAATACAGAAAACCGTTATTAACAAAAGTTGTTTACAATTATTAAGAGAGATGTCCAAATACAATGTCACAGCCTTCTATTAAAAAAATAAAATAAAATATTTTTATAAATTTTAAATTATCCCCGTATAATGATTTTTTTTTTATATATTCAGCTATAATACATTTTCAACTTAACCATAATCAAATCACTTTTGCATAACTTTCATCAAATTTGTAAAATTTACTCAGGTTTAAATTTTTTTAAGTAACCAAAAACTTCATGTCTGTTGCAACGATATTACATACAAGTTTCGAATTTCGCAAATATTCTTAAAAATAAGGCAAATACCTGCACATTATTATTATAAAAGTATTTGCCTTATTTTTAAGAAAATTTCCGAAATTCGAAACTTTGTTTATTATCGTTGCAGACATGAAGATTTTGGTTACTTAAAAAAATATAAATCTAAGTAAATTTTACAAATAGGCTTCAATTATTGGATTAAAGTTATGCAAAAGTGATTTGATTGTGGTTAATTTGGAAATGTATTATAGCTGAATATAAAAAAATCATATAAGTACGGGGGTAATTTAAAGTTTTCAAAAAAGAATTTTTTTTTTAATAGAATGGTATGACTTTGTATTTGGACATATCTTTTAATTCTAACCAACTTTTCTTAATAAGATTTTTTATGTTTTTCGAAATTCAACGCCTTCAGAACAGGGTTGCAAAAAATCACGATTTTTTTGAAAAAATCAAAAAATCTGATTTTTTTCGATTAAATCGTGGTTTTCTTGATTTTTATCAATTTATACCGATTTTTTCCTTAAATATGGCAATAATGAACTTTAAAATCACTTATTTTCCTACCATTTATGTATTCGTTAATAATTTGTATTTGTTATTATTTATTCATGTAGGTAATATTATAAACTATAAACTGTTTTTGTTGTAAACTGTTTGTGTTTTCTTAAGTTTAATTTATGAATATTTAGGTCGGACTGATGACGATTAGTTATGTTTTTACACTTACATAATGTATGTAGGTACTTAGTTTTAAATAAACTATCTTCCTTTTTTTGAATTTCCTGATGAGTTATTTGCTTCGGCGATTTGTTTTTACAGCAATTTATAATTTGATTTAATTCACAATTAAAATTGAAAAAATAAGTTCATTTAAATCATTTGATTTAAATCGTCGCAACCCTGCTTCAGAATCAGTGGCGGCTGGTGAAATTTCGAAGTTGTATATCTCTGTTCCTACTTACAGGACCCGAACCAAATTTAAGGGTTTTAATAGTGAGCCCACTGGGAATGTTTTGGTAAAGAAAAAAATCATTTTGTAATTTGCGAAAAAAAGTTAAATTTTTGGTGTGCCCCTCCTAGGAAAAAAATGAAAACGTCTAGGTATTTTATTTATTCTTTTTTCTAAACAAATTTTACATCATTCTGTCGACAGCTTTTAAATTTTGAGAGAAAAAAAGGTGTTAGTAGAAAGTTATAGTCATTTGAATTTTTTTAAGCCTAAAATAAAATTTAAGAAAAAATTCAAATGACTATAACTTTCTACTAACACCTTTTTTTCTCTCAAAATTTAAAAACTGTCGACAGAATGATGTAAAATTTGTTTAGAAAAAAGAAGAAATAAAATACCTAGACGCTTTCATTTTTTTCCTAGGAGGGGCACACCAAAAATTTAACTTTTTTTGGCAAATTACAAAATGTTTTTTTTCTTTACCAAAACATTCCCAGTGGGCTCACTATTAAAACCCGTAAATTTGGTTCGGGTCCTGTAAGTAGGAACAGAGATACACAACTTGGAAATTTCACCAGCCGCCACTGTTCAGAATAAAGGTATGGTTTCGCTTGTGCGTCTGGCGGCAGCGTCCGACGGTAACCTCCGGCGGTAACGACTGGCGCACAGTGGGCCCAAATTGGATTTTGTCGATCGAAATTCTGAAAATTCGTATATTTGCTTATGGTATTACAATACTCAAGAAAAAATTGTCATAAAAAATTTTCGCCCCCTAGGGGTGCGGTTGGGGTGTGGAAAATATAAACAGCCTGATTTTTGGTATTGAGCTTTTATGGCATTAAAGTAATAAAGGGGAAAATTATGAAAAAATATTGACACCCCTTGGGGCTCGACTAATGAAATAAAATGCGGGACAAGGCAATTTACCATTTACTTGCCACCCCAACCGGTGCCGCCGCGCGGGCTGATATTGTACAAGTATGCACGTGTCTGCAGCATTTCTGGGTATAATTGTCTTCCTTAGACACTAAACGAGATGACCATAAGCAATTGATAAATTCCTGGTGGTTCCTTTGTATTGCAAGGCCGGATTCTTTTTTACATTTATTGTAATCTGTAGGAATTTCTACGATGACGTATTTTATAACTGTATGTACAAAAAGGAACAAAAAGTAAATATGCATTTTGTAGCCCAAAGAATGCTTTATAAGGTAATGTATACACCAACAGTGAGTTTATGAATATAAAATAAAAGAAAAATATACTTGCTTTAATTTGTGTATTATTACAAGTTCTTAATTTGTTCGCACTTCGCGCGAAAAGCATGAAGTTGGAATGCATATGCTGATGTTAAATACTAGTAAAATAAGTAATTTACAGGTATTACTAGATATTCATGCAATTTTAACTAAATTGGTTAAGATAAAAAAAATGATTTTCGATCGCGTTTTCTTAAATCTGGCCCACCATGTGGCGGTCGCGTCGGTGTGTTTTTGCTAAAAGCGTTGGCATTTTGGCGCATTTTTAGAAACGACAGTTAAGTGCAGTATCTCGTACAGTAGATGGATAAAAAAGAACTCGCTGCTGTACTCTTAAATAAAGATGACGAAGAAGAGGAACTGGCTTTACAAAGAAAAAAACGTCAAAAAGTCGATCCCATTTTTGAAGCAAGACGAGCACAAAAAGGGCGGGATACCTTCTAACTTCTTTAATTAGTAATTCTTGCAGTAAATTTTGGAGCCATGATGTAAAAAAAGCAGTGAACACCGACAAATGCGTTTACAGACTTAATAACAATTACCTAAACTGTACCGATCGTGCGACCGTCGGCGGCTAGACTGCTAAAGGTATATTTTTACTTGTGCGTCTGGCGGTAGCGTCCGGCGGTAACCGCTAGCGGTAGCGTACTGCTTTACTATATTTTATATGGCGCTATTTTCATTTATGCGTCTGAGCCGCGCGGCCCGACGTCCGAACGCGCGCGTCCCTGTCTCGACTGCTCATAGTAGCAGTCTAGCCGCCGACGGTCGCGCAATCGGTACAGTTTAGGTAATTGTTTTAAGTCTGTAAACGCATTTTTCGGTGTTCACTGCTTTTTTTTTACATCATGGCTCCACAATTTACTGCAAATGAAGACGAATTACTAATTAAAGAAGCTAGAAGGTATCCCGCCCTTTTTGATGCTCGTCTTGCTTTAAAAATGGGATCAACTTTTTGACCCTTTTTTCTCCGTAAAGCCAGTTCCTCTTCTTCTTCGTCATCTTTAATTAAGAGTACAGCAGCGAGTTCTTTTTTATCCATCTACTGTACGAGATACTGCACTTAACTGTCGTTTCTAAACAAGCGCCAAAATGCCAACGCTTTTAGCAAAAACACACAGACGCGACCTCCAGTCGTTACCGCCGGAGGTTACCGTCGGACGCTGCCCATACCTTAATATGAGCAGTCGAGAAAGGAACGCGCGCGTTCGGACGTCGGGCCGCGCGGCTCAGACGCATAAATCAAAATAGCGCCATATAAAATATATTAAAGCAGTACGGTACCGCTGGCGGTTACCGCCGGACGCTACCGCCAGACGCACAAGTAAAAACATACCTTTAAACTACCTAGGAATAGACAAAGTTATTCCCTGCGATTGGGGAGTTTTCGAGCGAAATGCTTAGATCGTCTTCAAATAAAATTTCGTTTATAACGTATCTATAAAGTATGTTGTCAGTGCCTATACGTGTTGCTTTTGTTAATAATAAAGTACACTTTAAAGAAATCCGTTATACAGGGTGACGCGGATCTAAATGTACATATGATACCATAAGATAGAGACCACCTTGGGGGTTCTAAATCACCCCCATTTAGTAGTCCAATCTCTAACCTTTACCGAGATACAGGGTGTTTTATAAGTTTTGCCTAAAATTTATTTTTGTAATATTTCTGTAAGCACTTGAAATAAAAAATTCATAATGGGTAAGAATATTTTGTACAATTTGTGGGTTTATAATGCCATATGCAAAAGTTCTAAAATCCAGGTCCGTACTTAAAATAAAATTAGTTTTTAATTTTTTTTAAATTCAACACCCTGTATATCGGATTTTTGAAACTTGTAATTTCTACTCCAAACAAGCATAAACATATGATTCTATTGACATGGTTTTCAAAGTTGCCGCACTTACCACGAAGTCATAAAAAATAGGCGTTTTTAAGAAATCAATGAGAAAGGACATTTCAAATAAACAAAATCTGCTAAAAAATAGTTGGTAGCCTTAGAAAAGTATCCATATTGACTAGAAATATTATGCACTACTTGTCGGATTAAAATGACATACGAAAGTGATAGAATCCAGGTCCTCACTTAAATAATAGGCCCATTTGTAATTTTCGAAATTTGACACCCTGTACATCAAATTTTGAAAAAAAAAATGCATTTGGAACGAGCATAAAACCTGAAATTATTGACATGATATTCAAAGTTGCCACACTTATTACTTTATCGTAGAAAATAGTACTTTTGCAAATCTACATTTAGGTAAATTGTTTTATTAACAGTATTAATGGTTAAAAACAATAAGGATTGAATTCAAAAAATTGGGAATAAATATTAATACCTAGAAGTGTGAAGAAGTCAATGGCGGTCATTTTGAAAATCTAAAATAATTTATTTTATTGTTAAATTATGTGTTTTTGAGGAACAGTATGCCTTGTACTATGTATGATTATCTTTGTGTTATTTTAATTAATTGTTGTTGATTTAGGTTTATTTTAAGGTGTTCTAGGTATTAATATTTATTCCCAATTTTTCGAATTCAATCCTTATTGTTTTTAACCATTAATACTGTTAACAAAACAATTTACCTAAATGTAGATTTGCAAAAGTCCTATTTTCTACGATAAAGTAATAAGTGTGGCAACTTCGAACATCATGTCAATAATTTCAGTTATTATGCTCGTTCCAAATGCATTTTTTTCCAAATTTGATGTACAGGGTGTCAAATTTCGAAAATTACAAATGGGCCTATTATTTAAGTGAGGACCTGGATTCTATCACTTTCGTATGCCATTTTAATCCGACAAGTAGTGCATAATATTTCTAGTCAATATGGACACTTTTATCAGGCTACCAACTATTTTTTAGCAGATTTTGTGCATTTGAAATGTACTTTCTCATTGATTTCTTAAAAACGCCTATTTTTTATGACTTCGTGGTAAGTGCGGCAACTTTGAAAACCATGTCAATAGAATCATATGTTTATGCTTGTTTGGAGTAGAAATTACAAGTTTCAAAAATCCGATATACAGGGTGTTGAATTTAAAAAAAATTAAAAACTAATTTTATTTTAAGTACGGACCTGGATTTTAGAACTTTTGCATATGGCATTATAAACCCACAAATTGTACAAAATATTCTTACCCATTATGCATTTTTTATTTCAAGTGCTTACAGAAATATTGCAAAAATAAATTTTAGGCAAAACTTATAAAACACCCTGTATCTCGGTAAAGGTTAGAGATTGGACTACTAAATTGGGGTGATTTAGAACCCCAAGGTGGTCTCTATCTTATGGTATCGTATGTACATTTAGATCCGCGTCACCCTGTATATGGCATAACATTGCCGATATAATATATCGGTATAGGCATTTCATATCGGCCGATACCGATATATCGGTATCGGCAAAAATATTGCATCAGTCGAACCCTAATTTTTAATTCCTTAATGAATCACATGTCTTATTTGTCTACCCAGGAAGATTACTGGTTTTTATACCAAATAATTTGGCAACCACAATGTAAAGAAAACAAATAATAGCAATGTGCGCTAACTACTGCTCTTAAAGAAGCCTTAAATTTATGTTAAACTCGGACGTCTTAATGGACTATGCCCCCAGCATGAGGGGGTTTTCCTAAAAAGTACACACTTTTAACTTAACGTAGTTTCAAAAGTAAATGCAAGTATTAAGTAGCTTATTTTTTGTTTGCAGTTGTTTACAGAGTGATAATGTTATCAGTTCACTGCTAAATTAGTTAATACATATTCGCAATTACATTTTAAAATAATTATAATTTACCCATTTAAGTGGCGTCTAGCATAAAGTTTTATAAAGTTTGTACTATAACTAAATAAATCACGTTAGTATTCTTGGTACAACAATCTTATTACAGGCTAATGTGACAACTTTTAATTGGGAATATTTCTCAATGAGGGCTTATCGCTCCATTTGGGTACATAGCGCTGAACATTATGTTACATTGATAGCCTGTTTGAGATCAGAACATACAAAATAATGATTATAAGTACATCGTGAAATCCCGATCCGACAATCTAAATTTTGGAAAAAATTAACAGAGGAAAGTAGACATAAGTAAACCTGTTTTAAGTAAATTTTTTGGCAGTGTAAACAAAAGGAAGAGTTTATATACATAATCCTAGTTTTTAATACTTTTCGTCCCAGTTCTCCATTGTCATTCGAGATATTTTTAAGTCTTCGGAAGAGGGAAGGTTTTAAACACGAATATAATATATATTTTTAATATAATAATTATTTGTAAAGTGTATAATCAGCAGCTGGTATCAAATGTAATTTCAGTCCTAGTGTTTATCGTATGAGAACTTCGTTCCATCCGATGTAACTCATTTCAAATCTCTTTGGGAACGGGATAGAGTTCAAGTGGATAGAGCTGCATCCGAATTATTCCATCTAGTCCAAGTCATCATCAAAATACTTTGGATACAATTATTGCATTTTGATTATACAAGATTGTAGGTGAAATTGGAGCTAATCTGATCTATTCGACCACAGTGCGTCGCACAGTGTTGCCTGGTACTAGTGAAAATTTAGATAAAATTATTCAATTCCAGCTGGTACAAATACATTAGTTCAATAGCCACATCAGCAGCGAAAAAACTTGTTTTTTTCTTTCGAGCCAAAAAATACTTCTCCCCTTCCAACTTACACACTCTATGTTTCCCAAAAGAGACCTAATCTAGAATACTGGCCCCACATCTGGGGAGCGGCATCACCTTTGACACTTAACATCCTTGGTTCTATTTAAATAGAAAGAGAGTCATTCGACTTATCAATGAAAGCCCTCACAAGAAAACTTCCTTCTCTCGTTCGTCGCCGCGCTGTTTTGGGATTTATCCCTTTTTTACCGATACTTGATTTTGCTCTGAAAAACTAGCAGCTATAATTTCCCCCTTGATGGTTCCTAACAGAACAACAAGAGGCGCGTTACGTATGCACCCCTTCAATGTCGAGCTACAAAAGTCTAGAACATTCCACTTGTCTCACCCTTTCATATCGAGGGTCCCCAGATTATTAAACAAATTGCCTGCAGATGTTTTCCCTTCCGCTCCCAACCTCCAATCCGTTCAATCCCGTGCCAATAGATTATATTTTACTTCTCTTTAGACGCCCCCAATACGTTAGTATTTAGGCTTGATGTAGTCATATATATATATATATATATATATATATATATATATATATATATATATATATATATATATATATATATATATATATATATATATATATATATATATATATATATATACAGGGTGGTGCAACCAAGATGGGGTGGACGATTGTGAGTAAACGGTGAGGAATTTCGAAAATTTTTTTTTTGGATATTATAGATAGTCAAGCCCGCTATGTTTTAAAATTATAGCCATAATACAGGGTGGTCCAAAAAACTCGTGGCGAACCAAACTTGTGTTTTTTTAAATGGGACACCCTGTATATAATTGTTCCAATTGATTCTCCTGTTCGTTACGATCATTTTGATATAGGGTTTATTGGGTCTAAAACTTATAGTAAGGGAATGGGACGCGGTTAAAGTTGAAAAAATGCTCAAAGTTCGGCCATTTTTAAAAAAAATTTGAAACAGGTATGGAAAAACCAAATATTCCATAAAACGTTACATATCCTTGAATACATTAATCGCTTGCTTTGTTTAAAATTATTCACTGTTATACAGGGTGGTCAACTTTTGCAAATACGCCCTGGACTCATTTTTTTTAAATGGAACACCCTGTATATTTTATTTTCATCTTAAAGATAACATTGCTAGCTTTCAAAAAATACCATACATGATGCCTTTCTGACCAACAGTTTTTTAGTAAACCAGCCGTGAAACCAAGGTTTCTTCATTCTAATACGATTATACTGAATTTACGTTGTTTATTATTAAATATCTAATATTAGGGGGCCATGACACTATCATAAATGAAACAGGATTGACGAACTTGTCAAAGCTACTGCCGCACAATCCATTATTTACAAGTTAAGTGTAGGTGGCCCAATAATTATGAGGTAAGAAGACTGAGACCCGAAACTTTTACATGTTTATTAGAGATATTTCAAAAAACAGAAAATATTGTTTTTAGGAAATGTAAAGTAATTAATAAACCAGTTATAAACAAAGATAATCAGTTATCAGTATTATTAATAGTTTAAAAAAATTAATTAAGCAAAAACAGAACATCTTTTAAAATTACTTCGGTATGTACTTACTTGTAAACCTAATTTAATATAAACAATTAACAATGCTCATATAAGGGGTTCAACTAAACCACCATCTTGCTGAAGGCACATTTCGAGTCTATCCATAAATGAATGTTTCACTTTTCTCAAAGTCTGTTCTGAAACGTTGCGAAAACTGTTTCTTATTCTCGTCTTCATATCTTCCACAGTGGTTGGAACCTCTTTATAGACTTCTTCTTTAACATGCCCCCATAGAAAAAATCTAGTGGTGTTAAGTCGGGTGGTCTGGCTGACCACTTACCTGGTCCACCTCGCCCAATCCAACGATCTGTCTTCCAATTTATCGACAAAATATCTTACATTCCTATGGCAATGCGGAGGCGCTCCATTATGTTCAAACCATAAGGATCCCCTTACCATTAAACGTAAATCTTCAACCAATACTGGCAACTCGTTTCTCAAAAAATTTGTTTATAACTGGTTTATTAATTACTTTACATTTCCTAAAAACAATATTTTCTGTTTTTTGAAATATCTCTAATAAACATGTAAAAGTTTCGGGTCTCAGTCTTCTTACCTCATAATTATTGAGCCACCTACACTTAACTTGTAAATAATGGATTGTACGGCAGTAGCTTTGGCAAGTTCGTCAATCCTGTTTCATTTATGATAGTGTCATGGCCTCCTAATATTGGATATTTAATAATAAACAACGTAAATTCAGTATAATCGTATTAGAATGAAGAAACCTTGGTTTCACGGCTAGTTTACTAAAAAACTGTTGGTCAGAAAGGCATCATGTATGGTATTTTTTGAAAGCTAGCAATGTTATCTTTAAGATGAAAATAAAATATATAGGGTGTTCCATTTAAAAAAAATGAGTCCAGGGCGTATTTGCAAAACTTGACCACCCTGTATAACAGTGAATAATTTTAAACAAATTGCAAGCGATTAATGTATTCAAGGATATGTAACGTTTTATGGAATATTTGGTTTTTCCATAACTGTTTCAAACTTTTTTTTAAAATGGCCGAACTGTGAGCATTTTTTAAACTTTAACCGCGTCCCATTCCCTTACTATAAGTTTTAGACCCAATAAACCTTATATCAAAATGATCGTAATGAACAGGAGAATCAATGGGAACAATTATATACAGGGTGTCCCATTTAAAAAAACACAAGTTTGGTTCGCCACGAGTTTCTCGGACCACCCTGTATTATGGCTATAATTTTAAAACATAGCGGGTTTGACTATCCATAATATACAAAAAAAAAATTTTCGAAATTCCTCACCGTTTACTCACAATCGTCCACCCCATCTTGGTTGCACCACCCTGTATATATAAAGTGTGATTTTCAAACCGTGCACTAATTTAATTACTTTTATTAATTTGCCGTTTAAACTTAAGTTCGCTTGTAAGAGAAACGATATGTTTAGGACAATTTTTATGCCTATACAGAATTGTATGTGCAAATTTTTAGCTTTTCAAAATTTCTCTAATCAGTGAAAATTTTTTACATAACATTTTTCTCAAACATGTCTCTAAATATGGTAAAAAATCATTTATTTAATTACTGTACACGTAGACTGTCTTTTTTTACAATAGTAAAGGTACAGGTTATCTTATCTATATATTTTTGTATTTTTAATTGGCTTTATCATTATTACTTCTAGAAAAAACAAACTTTTAGATTATTTTATGCAATTATTTATTTTCATTTTCATCGTCACGTCATTATTGTGATGGAGACAGAAATTTGAGTGGCTAATTGATTAATGCTTACAAACCTAAGCGTGTCTGTGCAATATTAGCTTATAACGAGTAATCAGCTTCCATCCCCCTATTTTTTTTAACATTGCTGTTGCTCAAGTATTTGCTATAAAGAACCCGGGACTTTTAAATGTGAAATCAAAATTTCATTTTCAGGGTGTCCACCAAATCTAGATTGCAAAATTCCCTGACCATAATTCAAACATTCCACGACGCAACTTAAAAATTAATCCCTTCACCACTGACATATTTTGATAACAGCATTATTACATAAATAGTTATAACTGAGAAATAAAATAACGCCTTTAATTTTGTCGCTAAGAATACTTACCATCTGCAGTTACGAGCAAAGAAATATAGATCGTCAATGTTATTTTTGGACACAATCTGATTTTTTACATATTTTTTGAATAACTAACAACCCAAATTCTTTGCTTGTGACTGTATGATACGTGAAACTGTAAAACTCAAAAAAATAAAGACATCAATTTTGTTGTTTAAGGTTATAGTTATTTATTACTAATTAATTAGTAACAGAAAAATGTCCATTTTCAAGGTTTATTTAGCAGTATGCTTGAATGCACATTGTCACTAATGTTTATAAATTCTAGCCATTTTTTACCGATTTCTTTTCAAATTTTAAGGGTAATCCTTTAAAACAATTTTCTACAAAACTGCCGGTTGAAATTGTTTTTTTTTTAATTGACAATCCCCAAATTTAAAAATAAAAGTTATAAGCAAACCAGTTTTACTATATATATAATTCAAGTAAAGTTAGTTTAGACTTAATTTTCTCTCGTAAAATGCACACTGTCAATCAATGTGATCCTCTGGTCCCTATCGACAATCACCATCCACCTTTGAGTTTTGATCTGACCATTCCTCACTCCAGTTTCAGTGCTGTCGGTCCAAGGGGTGATTCCTATTACTATGATTTCAAGTCTGCGGACTAAACATCAATAAACTCGTACTTATTTAACAATTCAGAAAAAAATGCCCACAAAAACTATAAAATCGTAAATCTGTTCATGAATATGAGGTATTTTCTCACCTAAGACCGCAATGCAGGATTCTCCCTCGTGAAAGTTGTAGGGTATTGAGCAAATTAAAACCGAAACGGCCAGATTCTCCAACGTTAGACTGGTCTAATTTGACAACCAAAAGTTTTAAACTGCCAAGTGTAGGAATAAGACAATTTTTATACTATGAATTTGTTTCAGAGTTTTTTTCGCAAATTTGTAAAGAAAAGGGTAGTTTTAGGATAGTACTTTCCACAATAATATAAATAATTTAATTTTAGTAACATATTCCATGATAAATCATACGTTTTTAGGGACGACTAATTAACAATAACAGGACAAAACCTATTAAAACCTAACTGATCATCTAGAATATGTTAATTTAAACCAGTACTAAATCTTAAACCTTTTTGGTGAATCTGAGCGATAATGTTCTAGGCAGGAATTGCCTTTTAAATTGCACTAACGATACGCAGTTATTTCTAAGCAATTAAATAGTTGTATGAGCGTGACGGCCCAATTTTAGAATTAACAGTTTAACATAAAAAACCATATGATGCAAACTAGCCAACGTAACTTAACCTTACACGGGCCAAAGGTTGACGACGAATAAAAATCTGTTATTTAAATTTACTTAGAAATTTAAACATTTATTCTAACGAACAAACAAGGAGATGAAGGTTTCAAACTGGCCAATTTATTTTGTAAATTTTGTTAGTGTTTATTTTAGAAAGTAAAGGATATATTTTGTGTTGGACATTAAAGAAAAATTAAAAAGACATTACTATAAGTAGGTAACTAATTTTGTGTTAGACTGACTACATCATTAAATATTAATGTAAATATATTGCATTACTTATATATTATATACGAGGATGGGCTAGAAAGTCCGTGGAATGAAGATAAGAAACAGAACGTTGCGCTTTGCAATTGTGTTTATTTTTCAACAATCTCCTGACACCTCGATACATTTAGACCAGCAAGGATCCAAAGTCTCTATACTGAAACGGCCCGTACCCGCGTCTTTATATCAGTTGAAATTTTTGGCAAGATCTCTAAAGAAAAGTGTATCTCAAATATGAAATTCTACTAATACTTGCTTACATAAAAAGCTCTGCTTTAAAATAGTCAAAAAATGTAAAAGTTTGCATAGAAAGGGTTTTTCAGGTCAAATTCTTTAGATAACATAAAACCAGATGGCCAAGCGACGCTGTCGCACCGCCAAGTCATACTAACCTCCCCCGCCGAGGGGAGGCACGGATACTTAGGCGCTCGACGCGACCGTAGAGAGGCATTCTGATTCAGACTCGGCTTCAGATGTCGGATGGACATTCAAATTTTCCCCTTTTTAAAGTTAAGTCGTGACGCTGGCCAGGGGGGTTTCTACTTTTAGTGATTTTTCTTTTGTGTTGCGAAACTGCCAGTAAGTCCTATGCTCTTGGTCCAAAATATATTTAAATAAATGTTTATTAGTATTATTAAGCAAGTAGTAAAATTGGAGTTCTTTTTACTTAGTGGGGTACCTCGTACGCCGATTTAAGCTGACGGTGTATAAACGCCGATACTTATCTAACTGGTGGGTTTAGGTAAGCTTTGGTAACGAAATTAAATCCATGAAACTGCTTTAAAATAGTTTCATCTCATTAATAATTCTATAAAGAAATTGAATTGCGTTTTACTTATTGGGGCACCTTGTACTCCGATTTAAGCTGATGGTGTACAGACGCCAAGGTTTATCTTACTGGTGAGTTTAGGTATTTTGGTAACGTAATTAAATCCATTACTCCAATTTAATGTAACATATTATTATGTAATCAAAATAATGGCAATCGTGCAGCACAGTTTAATCTTATAAACAATATAAAATAAACTATTTAAAAATATTCAACTAAAACCATAGAAAAGGGGCAACATTAACAAAAACATTAGTTTTCGTTTTTAATAGTGCGGCTAGTGACAAAAAGCGTGGAATTTTTGTGTTTAACTTTTCTTAATTTTAATTATTAGCCTTCGTACTGTGGTTCTTACCAGTGGCGGGTACCGTCGGTTAGAGAAATTTTAAGGGGCGATTATCACCTTATTGCGAAGCGTTATTTTGTTATTTATGAATATTTTTCTCCAGTCTGAATTCACACTAGGATTTTCCGGCTTCAATAAATGCAGTGAATTTCATATCACCCTATATATATATATATATATATATATATATATATATATATATATATATATATATATATATATATATATAATATATATATATATATATATATATATATATATATATAATATGTCGTAGGCAGAATGCAAATTTAGGCTATTTATAAACTTCCTAGGCATTATAGAAAAAGCCGGCAAAACGCGAGCATAAAATGCATTTTTCGTTATGACTGAAACAAATTCAGGCAAATTGATAAATGTCGCAAAACAAGAACAGAAGAATATATATCACGTTGTGACTGAGTATTTTTAGGCATTTTACAATTTGCCAAAACGGTGCCGTCAAGACGTGAATATTAAACTAGTCGACTTTTGCACGCGAAGACGTGCACATCAACACAGCCGAAGAGGACCCCAACCAACACCCTGGCGCACCGATCCCTCTTCGCTTGCGAGGAAAGAGACTGGTCAGGGCCCCTAACCAGGTGCTAACCCTGTTCCGACCTTAGGGTGCCCTCCGCTCCACCGTTCGCATAAAAAACCTTTCTAAGTCCGTATAATTAGGGCATTGCAGATTAGTGACAAAACTGAACTTAGGTGGCAGAAAATATTATTCTCAATACTTAATAGTATTTTCCATTTTATTTTCACGTTTTGACGGGACCGTTTTTGGCAAATTGTAAAATGCCTAAAAATAATCAGTCACAACATGATATATATTCTTCTGTTCTTGTTTTGCCGACATTTATCAATTTGCCTGAATTTGTTTCAGTCATAACGACAAATGCATTTTATGCTCGCGTTTTGGCCGGCTTTTTCTATAATGCCTAGGAAGTTTATAAATAGCCTAAATTTGCATTGTGCCTACGACATATATATATATATATATATATATATATATATATATATATATATATAATATATATATATATATATATATATATATATATATATATATATACATACAGTCAACTTCGGATATAACGACCCCCGCATATAACGAACCACCGGTTATTACGAACAAAAATTATGGTCCG
Source organism: Philopedon plagiatum (assembly GCA_963971165.1). NCBI lineage: Eukaryota > Metazoa > Arthropoda > Insecta > Coleoptera > Curculionidae > Philopedon > Philopedon plagiatum. The sequence continues at coordinate 14,978,323 of OZ020192.1, forward strand.
GCCAAAACGCCTTAAGAATGTAAGTATTTTTTGTTCGTTTATAACGAACCCGGCTATAACGAACTATCGGCTATAGCGAACCCTATTTTGATTTGTTTTTGCTTGTGGAAGTTCGGTTATAACGAACTGTCGAAATTTCACGTACGTATCACTTCCATATTCGTAAAGTAACGGCCGAGAATTGCAACCATAGAGGAAGGCGACAAAGACAATACAATCAGGGCATGTGCGACGATAATGTGGACTTCTGTCTATACCGCATCATTAGTGTGACGAAATAATCTTTCTCCGTTCAATATTGTGGATACGTGTCTGCCCAAGGTCAGCAAAACTGGTTACCCTATAAATCAAAGGCACCGACACGTTTTGTCGCTTCTCTATGGTTGGTATTCTCGGATAACGGGTCGAGTAGCGACCTGTCAGGCGCCATTTCAATTTGTAGTTTAATTTCGGCAATAGGCGAGGGAATATTGTTGGAGCAGAACGCGCCAAAATTCAGCAAGCGAAAATGCAGAAAAAGTTGACATAATTACAAAACTGCAAAATGGGGTTGTAAATGCCTAAATCTGTAGGGACTATGAGTTACAAAAGTCAAAGACTATTAATATTCGTAAATTTTAATAATAATAATTTTGACAACAAGAGTGTTGATTGAGTCGGTGATTACTTACAAATTAAAATTGAAAAACATGTACTAGAAAAAAGAAAAAATTTAAAATTGCTGATTTTGCATAAATTATACAAATATGTATGTTTAATAAGTACATAATTTAAAAATACTATTATGTATTGATTATAATAAACGACTCATAAAAAGTACCATACAGTACATAGTACATATTTGTTTTATTCTCTGCACTTCGGATATAACGAACGCCCTGCTATAACGAACTGTTTAAAGATCCCCTTGGTGGTTCGTTATATCCGAAGTTGACTGTATATATATATATATATATATATATATATATATATATATATATATATATATATATATATATATATATATATATATATATATATATATATATATATATATATATATATATATATATATGTATGTATATGGCACTTTTTGAATGCTATTCGCCTTTTACAGGAAATGTAATTATTAGCTAGTTAACTAAACAAATACCACATATTTATTATCGTTGTGCATAAAATGTTGACCTTGCAGTTCATAGCTAATGAATTAAACGTCATTTATTTTGTCAACCAGCTTGTTGACTGGTATTACATAAAATTCTGCTAAATGGTGGTTTTACTTTAAGGGAGGATTTTAATTTTAGCAGTTTACGTTTGTGTATGTATGCAGCGCCCAAACTATTTGTCTAAAATGCGCGAGGGTCATAAGATACTTTAAATTTAAATAAAAGCCAAATGGCGGACGTCAGAAGCCATATTGTTTAAATCGAAAAATTAAAAGTTGTTAAAAATGATGGGTATGAAAAAATAATTAAAAGAAAGCTCCTATACACAAGCTTCGAAGATGCTTTGTTTCGAATATACAGGGTGGTAAATGAAAATGTTTAGGTCTTACCTTTTCTTGACTCATTATTCAGCCTAGAGAACCTATTTTCATTGCAACTTTGGCTCTATTATGGTGTTCTTTTTTAGTTCGTATGGTTTTTCCAAAAAAAATTTTTTTTTGCAAAACTTTTAGGTTAAATTTTAGGTTACCTTTTTTTTATAGATTCCTTTAAGTTTCGACACTTTCACTTCAACATATCTGTAAACTTATAATTTTTATTAGTTTTCGTCACACAAAACACCACATTTAGGCAAAAATAGCTAAGAAAATTGCTTTTTTCTATAGAAAATTCCATTTTATCGTTACCAGACGTCATTATTTTGCCAGCTGTCAATTTTCCGGCGTTGCCACGTTTACAAAGCATTTTTCTCGCAAATTTTAACAATTTCCGGCCATAAATAAATCCAAAAAAAGAGATGGCAATATGAGAGTAAAATAAGACAGATAGCATTTTATTTTCCCTAAAAGGGCAAAAAGATGACCCCAACCAACACCCTGGGGCACCGATCCCTCTTCGCCTGCGAGGAAAGAGACTGGTCAGGGCCCCTAACCAGGTGCTAACCCTGTTCCGACCTTAGGGTGCCCTCCGATCCACCGTTCGTATCAAAAACTTTTCTAAGTCGGTGAATTAGGTGACAGATCTAATATTTTCGATATAACGGTGGTATAACGGTGGATCGGAGGGCACCCTAAGGTCGGAGCAGGGTTAGCACCTGGTTAGGGGCCCTGACCAGTCTCTTTCCTCGCAGGCGAAGAGGGATCGGTGCCCCAGGGTGTTGGTTGGGGTCATCTTTTTGCCCTTTTAGGGAAAATAAAATGCTATCTGTCCTTATTTTACTCTCATATTGCCATCTCTTTTTTTGGATTTATTTATGGCCGGAAATTGTTAAAATTTGCGAGAAAAATGCTTTGTAAACGTGGCAACGCCGGAAAATTGACAGCTGGCAAAATAATGACGTCTAGTAGCGATAAAATGGAATTTTCTATAGAAAAAAGCAATTTTCTTAGCTATTTTTGCCTAAATGTGGTGTTTTGTGTGACGAAAACTAATAAAAATTATAAGTTTACAGATATGTTGAAGTGAAAGTGTCGAAACTTAAAGGAATCTATAACAAAAAGGTAACCTAAAAGTTAACCTAAAAGTTTTCCAAAAACAATTTTTTTTTGGAAAAACCATACGAGACCGCCAAAAGCTGACTTCGGATTCGTGTTCTACGACCCAAAATTAGGGTATGTGCAAAATTTCATGAAAAAATTCGCTGTTTCCAGTAATATCAATAATTACCGTTTTTTTAACTCATCTCTTCGACATGCTCCACTTATACCTATTATCATTGACACTTTTAATAGCAAGTATGTTTCGTTGTCTGCCTCTTGTAAAAACTTTGCAACATTTTCTTTAGTCAAAATCCTGGATTTTTTAGGTGTGTAAGAATCAGATTTTCGTTTTAGAAAAGCTATCAATTGATTGAACTTACTTATGTCGACGTTTTTCTTAATTAATAGTGTACTCCTTAACATAGAGTAATAACTCCATAAACTCGAAGACTTTCTTCATTGATTCTTCCTTGAAATATGCCAAAAGTACCTTTTCGTGTACGATATTGACAACCTTTTTCTGGGAACACCAAGATTCGTAATTGGCATAAGTTTTTTCATATATGCCTTTAGACTTTTCGGGCAACAAACCAACAACTGCTTTATTGGCCAATTCTTCGATTTCTGATGGCAGATTATCCATATTATATTATATAAACGTTAAAATTAAAAACTCAATTCTGACAATGACAATACAAACAAATATTTCTATAGTTACCTGGTTTTATTAAAATCAAGCTACATTTACACTGGATTAGTTTACTGACGAAAACTTAAAATTCATCAAAAAAAAACACAAAAATCGTCGGAATATAAAATATTGTATGAAATTCGGATCATAAACAATCATTATGGTACACGCCGTGTTATTAGACTCGGCTGACGCCTCGTCCAATAATACTCACGGCTAGTACCATAATGATCGTTATTATGATCCTTATAACATAAATATCTATTATAGTCCAGTATTATGGGGATGGCCAAGTATCACACCGCTACATCATGGAACAATTTAGCGAGAAATTTGTAGGAATCCCAATAACTGAAATGACAACCTACAACACAATAAAAAAGTTCCGAAGAGCTGGTTCGGTTTTGAATCTCAAGAAGAAGAAGAAGAAATATGACCAAAACGATGCTGCCACAGTTTTAGCTCTTCAGTCTGTTAGAGAAACTCCTGGGATGTCCCTTAAAAATCGTGCTAAACATCTAAAAGTTGTGAAAAAAAAACTTATATTCAGATGATCTCAAAAGAAAACAGTATCTCCGTTCAAACCACATTTTAACAAAACATTCGAAGAGGGAGATGAAGCGAAAAGACTAGATTTTTGTTTATGGGTGAGAGACCAAATTTTAAGTGGAAATATCCATTTTTATAAATTTATTATGTTTTCTGATGAATGTACATATAGAATTGTATCATCCCCTCATGTCAGGTACTGGTTTCGAGAAAACTCTGAATTTAGAGTAATGAGGCGAAGACAATATTTTACAAAAGTAAACGTATGGTATGCGATATCTGTCGATGGCATTATAGGCCCATATTTTTTTAATAACACCCGCAATAGAATATCTTACTTTATCTGAGTGGTCTAATTGTGTTTGATATATTTGGAAGCTCGCTAATTAGGAAAGTTTTCACATAAAAATACTGATTATAACAATAAGTAAAGTTTAACGGCCGCCCTAAATAAAAACAAAGTAAAATATTACTAGCGTTGCGGAGCAAAAATGATACTCTGTCCTGGCCTTATACTAAAATACGGACAGGCGAAAAACAATGGGGCAAACCTAGGTCGGGTAGACAACGATGTTTCGTCCTTGTTGCATCTCATCGGATTCCCGTAACCCATGAGGCAACTCTCTCAATGGTACTCTTGCATTTTTAATACATTCTTTTCAGGAAGCAACAGCAGTAGTAAAAACTAAATTTAAAAACCGACTACGCAAAATAATAACTGAACATTTAACAAACAAGTTGCATGACTGTTAATGGGATTTATATTGAAAGTTGTATGAAACATCTTTCTCTTGAAAAGGTATGACAGACATTTTGTAATATATAAAATTTGCAATATAACTATGAATATAAATCCCATGTATACAAACGCAACTTTCCCTAACTTTCCAGCTGTTATGTCTTATGGAAATGTATTAAATTCTTTAAAATATTAATTGTTACACATTGGCGGTATTCAGGACTTAATGAGCTTTCAAGAAATGAAATAAAATCCAAGACCGTATTTATTTAAAAAAATTAAGTTGATGATGCCTTCGCGAAGACGAAAGGTCGAACTAAAAAAGAACACCATAATAGAGCCAAAGTTGCAATGAAAATAGGTTCTCTAGGCTGAATAATGAGTCAAGAAAAGGTAAGACCTAAACATTTTCATTTACCACCCTGTATATTCGAAACAAAGCATCTTCGAAGCTTGTGTATAGGAGCTTTCTTTTAATTATTTTTTCATACCCATCATTTTTAACAACTTTTAATTTTTCGATTTAAACAATATGGCTTCTGACGTCCGCCATTTGGCTTTTATTTAAATTTAAAGTATCTTATGACCCTCGCGCATTTTAGACAAATAGTTTGGGCGCTGCATACATACACAAACGTAAACTGCTAAAATTAAAATCCTCCCTTAAAGTAAAACCACCATTTAGCAGAATTTTATGTAATACCAGTCAACAAGCTGGTTGACAAAATAAATGACGTTTAATTCATTAGCTATGAACTGCAAGGTCAACATTTTATGCACAACGATAATAAATATGTGGTATTTGTTTAGTTAACTAGCTAATAATTACATTTCCTGTAAAAGGCGAATAGCATTCAAAAAGTGCCATATACATACATATATATATATATATATATATATATATATATATATATATATATATATATATATATATATATATATATATATATATATATATATATATATATATATGTATGTATATGGCACTTTTTGAATGCTATTCGCCTTTTACAGGAAATGTAATTATTAGCTAGTTAACTAAACAAATACCACATATTTATTATCGTTGTGCATAAAATGTTGACCTTGCAGTTCATAGCTAATGAATTAAACGTCATTTATTTTGTCAACCAGCTTGTTGACTGGTATTACATAAAATTCTGCTAAATGGTGGTTTTACTTTAAGGGAGGATTTTAATTTTAGCAGTTTACGTTTGTGTATGTATGCAGCGCCCAAACTATTTGTCTAAAATGCGCGAGGGTCATAAGATACTTTAAATTTAAATAAAAGCCAAATGGCGGACGTCAGAAGCCATATTGTTTAAATCGAAAAATTAAAAGTTGTTAAAAATGATGGGTATGAAAAAATAATTAAAAGAAAGCTCCTATACACAAGCTTCGAAGATGCTTTGTTTCGAATATACAGGGTGGTAAATGAAAATGTTTAGGTCTTACCTTTTCTTGACTCATTATTCAGCCTAGAGAACCTATTTTCATTGCAACTTTGGCTCTATTATGGTGTTCTTTTTTAGTTCGACCTTTCGTCTTCGCGAAGGCATCATCAACTTAATTTTTTTAAATAAATACGGTCTTGGATTTTATTTCATTTCTTGAAAGCTCATTAAGTCCTGAATACCGCCAATGTGTAACAATTAATATTTTAAAGAATTTAATACATTTCCATAAGACATAACAGCTGGAAAGTTAGGGAAAGTTGCGTTTGTATACATGGGATTTATATTCATAGTTATATTGCAAATTTTATATATTACAAAATGTCTGTCATACCTTTTCAAGAGAAAGATGTTTCATACAACTTTCAATATAAATCCCATTAACAGTCATGCAACTTGTTTGTTAACTGTTCAGTTATTATTTTGCGTAGTCGGTTTTTAAATTTAGTTTTTACTACTGCTGTTGCTTCCTGAAAAGAATGTATTAAAAATGCAAGAGTACCATTGAGAGAGTTGCCTCATGGGTTACGGGAATCCGATGAGATGCAACAAGGACGAAACATCGTTGTCTACCCGACCTAGGTTTGCCCCATTGTTTTTCGCCTGTCCGTATTTTAGTATAAGGCCAGGACAGAGTATCATTTTTGCTCCGCAACGCTAGTAATATTTTACTTTGTTTTTATTTAGGGCGGCCGTTAAACTTTACTTATTGTTATAATCAGTATTTTTATGTGAAAACTTTCCTAATTAGCGAGCTTCCAAATATATCAAACACAATTAGACCACTCAGATAAAGTAAGATATTCTATTGCGGGTGTTATTAAAAAAATATGGGCCTATAATGCCATCGACAGATATCGCATACCATACGTTTACTTTTGTAAAATATTGTCTTCGCCTCATTACTCTAAATTCAGAGTTTTCTCGAAACCAGTACCTGACATGAGGGGATGATACAATTCTATATGTACATTCATCAGAAAACATAATAAATTTATAAAAATGGATATTTCCACTTAAAATTTGGTCTCTCACCCATAAACAAAAATCTAGTCTTTTCGCTTCATCTCCCTCTTCGAATGTTTTGTTAAAATGTGGTTTGAACGGAGATACTGTTTTCTTTTGAGATCATCTGAATATAAGTTTTTTTTTCACAACTTTTAGATGTTTAGCACGATTTTTAAGGGACATCCCAGGAGTTTCTCTAACAGACTGAAGAGCTAAAACTGTGGCAGCATCGTTTTGGTCATATTTCTTCTTCTTCTTCTTGAGATTCAAAACCGAACCAGCTCTTCGGAACTTTTTTATTGTGTTGTAGGTTGTCATTTCAGTTATTGGGATTCCTACAAATTTCTCGCTAAATTGTTCCATGATGTAGCGGTGTGATACTTGGCCATCCCCATAATACTGGACTATAATAGATATTTATGTTATAAGGATCATAATAACGATCATTATGGTACTAGCCGTGAGTATTATTGGACGAGGCGTCAGCCGAGTCTAATAACACGGCGTGTACCATAATGATTGTTTATGATCCGAATTTCATACAATATTTTATATTCCGACGATTTTTGTGTTTTTTTTTGATGAATTTTAAGTTTTCGTCAGTAAACTAATCCAGTGTAAATGTAGCTTGATTTTAATAAAACCAGGTAACTATAGAAATATTTGTTTGTATTGTCATTGTCAGAATTGAGTTTTTAATTTTAACGTTTATATAATATAATATGGATAATCTGCCATCAGAAATCGAAGAATTGGCCAATAAAGCAGTTGTTGGTTTGTTGCCCGAAAAGTCTAAAGGCATATATGAAAAAACTTATGCCAATTACGAATCTTGGTGTTCCCAGAAAAAGGTTGTCAATATCGTACACGAAAAGGTACTTTTGGCATATTTCAAGGAAGAATCAATGAAGAAAAAGTCTTCGAGTTTATGGAGTTATTACTCTATGTTAAGGAGTACACTATTAATTAAGAAAAACGTCGACATAAGTAAGTTCAATCAATTGATAGCTTTTCTAAAACGAAAATCTGATTCTTACACACCTAAAAAATCCAGGATTTTGACTAAAGAAAATGTTGCAAAGTTTTTACAAGAGGCAGACAACGAAACATACTTGCTATTAAAAGTGTCAATGATAATAGGTATAAGTGGAGCATGTCGAAGAGATGAGTTAAAAAAACGGTAATTATTGATATTACTGGAAACAGCGAATTTTTTCATGAAATTTTGCACATACCCTAATTTTGGGTCGTAGAACACGAATCCGAAGTCAGCTTTTGGCGGTCTCGTATGGTTTTTCCAAAAAAAAATTGTTTTTGGAAAACTTTTAGGTTAACTTTTAGGTTACCTTTTTGTTATAGATTCCTTTAAGTTTCGACACTTTCACTTCAACATATCTGTAAACTTATAATTTTTATTAGTTTTCGTCACACAAAACACCACATTTAGGCAAAAATAGCTAAGAAAATTGCTTTTTTCTATAGAAAATTCCATTTTATCGCTACTAGACGTCATTATTTTGCCAGCTGTCAATTTTCCGGCGTTGCCACGTTTACAAAGCATTTTTCTCGCAAATTTTAACAATTTCCGGCCATAAATAAATCCAAAAAAAGAGATGGCAATATGAGAGTAAAATAAGACAGATAGCATTTTATTTTCCCTAAAAGGGCAAAAAGATGACCCCAACCAACACCCTGGGGCACCGATCCCTCTTCGCCTGCGAGGAAAGAGACTGGTCAGGGCCCCTAACCAGGTGCTAACCCTGCTCCGACCTTAGGGTGCCCTCCGATCCACCGTTATACCACCGTTATATCGAAAATATTAGATCTGTCACCTATTCACCGACTTAGAAAAGTTTTTGATACGAACGGTGGATCGGAGGGCACCCTAAGGTCGGAACAGGGTTAGCACCTGGTTAGGGGCCCTGACCAGTCTCTTTCCTCGCAGGCGAAGAGGGATCGGTGCCCCAGGGTGTTGGTTGGGGTCATCTTTTTTCCCTTTTAGGGAAAATAAAATGCTATCTGTCTTATTTTACTCTCATATTGCCATCTCTTTTTTTGGATTTATTTATGGCCGGAAATTGTTAAAATTTGCGAGAAAAATGCTTTGTAAACGTGGCAACGCCGGAAAATTGACAGCTGGCAAAATAATGACGTCTGGTAACGATAAAATGGAATTTTCTATAGAAAAAAGCAATTTTCTTAGCTATTTTTGCCTAAATGTGGTGTTTTGTGTGACGAAAACTAATAAAAATTATAAGTTTACAGATATGTTGAAGTGAAAGTGTCGAAACTTAAAGGAATCTATAAAAAAAAGGTAACCTAAAATTTAACCTAAAAGTTTTGCAAAAAAAAATTTTTTTTGGAAAAACCATACGAGACCGCCAAAAGCTGACTTCGGATTCGTGTTCTACGACCCAAAATTAGGGTCTGTGCAAAATTTCATGAAAAAATTCGCTGTTTCCAGTAATATCAATAATTACCAAAAAAACTTAAGGATAGAAGATGTACACGATGAGGGGGTTGTTTTTCGAATTTTCATACCTAGTACAAAAACCAACGTTCCCCGACAATTTTTCGTAACGCCTGGCGATGTCGAAGGAATAAATATGGTGCAGCTTGTTCGGACTTATGTAGCAATGAGACCCCCTGATGCCGAAGTTTCTCGTTTTTTTCTATCATTTAGAAACAACAAATGTACAAAGCAACCAGTGGGTATCCATACTTTTGGAAATATGTGCAAAACGATCGCTGCTTTTTTAAAGTTACCCCATTCCGACGAATACAAAGGTCATTGTTTTCGGAGGTCTTCAGCTTCACTGCTGGCTGATTCAGGAGTCGATCTTCACACTATTAAACGCCATGGTGGTTGGAAAAGTGACACAGTTGCTGAAGGATATATAGAGAACTCTTGTGAAAACAAAAAAAGAATTTCAGCAGCCATTCTCGGGAAGAAATCATCATCGAGTATTTCATCGACTGTCGTTCTCTCAGAAGAAACAGAAACCATAGAAATTAAAAATCACAATAACGCAACAATTTCAACTCCTATGTCCAACATCAATTTAACGAATTGTAATAATGTTACTTTTAATTTTAATCATTAAATTTTGTTCCATTTTGTTTTAAATAAATTTTTTAGTTTTTCCGTCTATATTTTTTCCATTTTTGCGTCTATTTTTCATTATAGTACTCAGTACTATAATGAAATCATTATAGTACTCAGTCCTATAAAGTATGTCATTTTGACACTGAAAATGAAATTCATAATAATGTCATTATGACACGTCGGAATATAAATTAAATAATAGCTTCATTTAATAAAGACATTGACAAACATGTCCATAGGTGTCATTATTGTTTAATATGGAAAAACTAGTACTCTGGTTGAAGGTGTGAGAGAGAATAGTTAAGAAAATAATGTGATAAAATTACGACGTTTGAGCCGTGACGTTACCGGTTACTTGCTAAAGTGAAATTGCCGCAAGTCACGGTAAACATCTGAATCACTAAAAATTGCTCTGGCATATTTTGAGTGACAATAAAAATAATTTTTTTATTTAAAGAATCCAATTCTCATTTTCAGTTTGATTTTTATGCGAAAATATTATCGTACTTATTAGATCCTTGACATGCTTGTGCCAAGGATCTAAAACTCACGAAATATATAATTTAATACCAAAAATATTCTGATAATTGCTTTATATACACGAATATAGAAGACCTTGCCTGACCTGCTTAACTTAAAATTTATTTTTTCTTATTGAATACTACGTAAAAAGTACGAGGCACAATATTATAGCTTATGGGGAACCAACCTTTGTTTGCTTTGTCAGATAAATTACGTAAAATCACCATTACGTGACAATCTTTTTAAGTACTTAAACCTCAGTAAGCCAATAATTGTATTCAATGTTGCTGTTATTTTTCTATATTGGATATATAACTAAATTCAGAATTTTATGTTACACTTATAACTGTTACTAATTAGTTCTTAGGAGGTTATTTATAATATGTGTTATACTATTTTCTTGCATTTAGCTTATTTAAGATTACTCTATAATTTATAGGCTATTAAATAAGATATAGGTATTATGACCTATTTTGAGGAAAAAACAGTATGAGCTGCTGATTGCAATCTGCTAAGATTTGTCTGTCAAGTTTCTACAAACATACAGTCGTACATCTAATTCACAATTTGAACATTTCTTGATAGACCTGTCAGTTTAAACACTTGATTGTCAACTTTGACGGGTCTTAACAGTAGTGAATCTGACCCTTGGTGTATACATACATTTGAACATAATCTTGTTAGCGGAAGAAATAAGTTCATAAAATTATTGTCTCTCTTGAGTGCTTTATCTGTTGCCCTGTCCTCGTTTGCTGCAGCTCAGCTAATGAGACCAATTTAATGTTTTGACCGATTCAGGTAATAGGAAAAGCACGGCGATTGTTGGTCCCATGAATAAACAAAACTTCGTGGGAGAGAGACGCTGTAAAAGCACCAAACCGTTGGTAATCAAATCATAAACAATATTGGTCGCAAAGATACATTGGCGAAAGAACAATGCATCGGAAACTCTCGGATCGCTACAAGTTTGTTTTGAGACGTTCAGTCAATAGGGAATATGCATATAATCCAAATAAATCTGAAATATATTTTTTTCTAATCTCTACATATATTTAATGTTTATCATTTTATGGCGGTTGCTGTTTTCCATTTATTTTGGTCTTTATTAACAAAAAAAAAGAAGGATTTTCTACTGCAAATTTTCGCGCGAATTTCGCAACTAGTCAAATGTGATCCCGTTGGCCGTTTCGTCGTTTTTATGACTCATAATGAGTACATGGCGAATTTCAGTGTTGTAGGGTCATCGAAAAATTAATAAAAATGTCATTTAATGGTAACTTTACCAACGAAATATTTATTATCCCTGCATTTAAAGTAGAAGGTTCCTAAAATCTTATTCATGTATATTTCAAGCCGAAATCGGTCCAGGAACCCTTCAATTTTGCAACACAAACTGTCAATTTTTGGGAAATTTTAACACATCATTTCTTAGTCATTTCGAGTAAATAAACGGAAATTCTTTGCTTTCATGGTAATCTTCGAAAATTCAAAAATTTTCAAATTTTGCATGTCCCCGATGCAAATAAACCTATTTATTTATAACTTAACGACAAATAAGAGATTTAAATTAGCGGGAGGTATGCATAGATAATTAACGGATAAAATAAACCCAAAAAGAATCACTAAATAAGAAAAATAGTGTGGAATAATGTCGGTTAAAAATAGAATTTGGCGGAAAAAATTCAGAAAATTCGGTTTTTACCCTTTAAATACGCTCCTAGGTGACCCATTCGGTATTCGTTTTAAAGAGTGATTATTCCTTTATAAGATCGTGTTGAAAAATTGGGAAAAAATTAGATAGGACAAAATACAGAGTGATTCAAATGTACCGATGTCGAGGGCAAGAAAAGTAAAAAAATCCAAATTTAATCGGCGATTGCTCCTTTCCTATAAAGAATGAAGAAGCTAAAAATATGGATATGATGTATTTCCGCGAGCTCTTTCCGATGACGTATATGGGATTTTAATTTGAACAATTTTGACCCCACAAAAAATTAAAAACCGTGAAATATTTGGGTCAAAAATGGAAATTTCCAGTTTTTCTCAAATATATCCATTTCCCAGCGATTTTAGGTTTAAGTAAATTTATTGCAAAAAGAAAGTATTTCAGATTTTAAAGTTTCATTTCTGAATCCGTTTTTCGATCCGACGATTTGTTTTCGAGTTATTAGGTACCAAAGAGGGGCCTGCAAATGGCATTTTTCGACCTAAAAAACTCAAAAGAATTACTTGCTATTTTCCGATCCTCACCAGTTTCAATAGAGTTCTGAAACTCCGGGTCCTCTACAACTTTCGAAAATTTACATCGATTTAATTCACTTTTGCGACCTGTACCCGATTTCAATGGAAATCGCGGCAATTTCGACTTTAACGTTTAATAACTCTGAAACGAAACATCTTATATTACTGAATTTTTTGTGATTGATCGTAAACAAAATTTTCCTTCCATTTCACGGATGTATTCCTTGTTCGTGTTGCGGATTTGTGTTATAAATATTTAATTTAATGTTTTGTCAATGTAATTTTGCATTTTAACTTTTAGTTCTGCACTTCCCTCAACACGTGCTTACCAAGATATTAAAATTAGTCGTATAGGTTTGCGAGTTAACAACCTTTTTTTTTTTTAGAAAAATACGATTATGTTGGAAGACTCTTGAAGCCCGGAGAGCAACCCACTAACTACTCAGACGAAGAAGACGAATCAAATACCGAAGCAAGACCAGAAGCGAACGCCGAGCCAAAACCAGAAGGAAACGCCGAGCCAAAACTAGAAGGAAACGCCAAGCCAACACCAGAAGAAACTCCCGAAGCAAGACCTGAAGGAAGATCGAAAGATGACTAAACGACATTTGAAAATCAATATTGTTTCCAAATAAAGGCTGAATTTTAGAAGATTACGGTATACAGAATGTTGTCTTAGTTATATATGAATTCAAATTTGGTTTATTATCGCAAAAAAATCTATCTGCCAGGTAGTTCTTATTATTAATGTAATAGTTACTTTGAACAGTGACAGTTCAATATTTTTACTATTCTGATATTTTAGAATCTTATAGCTATAAAAGTGGACAGCTAAAATGCATTTATTTTATCAATAAATTGGTAACTAAAATTAGTTTAAAATATTGTGTTCATAGCACAGTTTTGTTATTTAAATTTATACTTTACTTTTTCAACATTCTGTATAACCAGCAGTTAATCCAGGTTTAACATATGTATAATGATAAATACTATATATTAAAGGTTTTAAAGATCACTTAATTTTATATAATAATGTCTTGTTGGTTTTTTGTACATTTTATTAATATGTATATTAGCCGTCGTTAGAGAAAGAAGTGTTTTAATACGTAAGTATTTTTTGAGGTTTTTTAAGTAACAGTAAGCAATTATCTGAGGGAAGAATATTAAACGAACTGATATTCGGCCATAAAAAAGTTTATTTTGCTCACAAGTGAAAAAAATACAAATTATATTTATACTTGTCTTTCAATGTTTATTACAAGATACAAAGGGTGCGAAGGAAAACTTTTATACAGGTGGTTAACGCGAATTCTAGCACAACCAAAGATATTTTAGTAACAGAGGCAGTTATTCATATTCTAGCCCATAATAATTATATACAATACAAAACGGGCCGGTTGCCGATTATATCCGTTAATTGATCGTTTTGGTAATTGTCGATGTTTGAAGAGAGATAATTCTGCCACGGATTTTTTTGTCTGTCTCTGTTCACTAGAAACATGAGCTATCAGCAGTAGACCTTTCAGAGTGGAGAGCGCAGAGTTGAGATGATTTTAAGAAAAGTAAAAGTGGGTTCAAAGTGGGTTCGGGTTACTACGCTAGCACTCAATACTTTGAGTGCTGGCCACAAAAGTAAAAAAACAACCGGTAAAAGTTAATCTAGCGATCAAAATAAGAGCAACAAATTAATTTTGCTATATGTAAAGCCTTGGGAGTTTTTATACGTATTCTTTCTGTATATTTTATTCTATACAGGGTGTTTTCTAATTGAAAGTCAATATTTAAGGGGGCGATTTTTGGGTCCATTTTAAAAAGAAAACTTTATATGAACGTAACTCCTAAACGTCTTAACTTTTGAGATACAGGGTGGTAAAGTTTTTAAAAATAAATAGTTTTTTATTAAAATGTGTAATACCACTTTAGATATTTTAATTAAATTTGGCATACATGTACTATGTATCAAAAGGCATTATTTAGTGTGCCACAATTTTTTTTTATTTCCACCAGTGGCGTTCGTACGGTATTTCACCCGCCTATTTTGGCAGACATTGATGGTACGCCACTGATTTCTCGTAAAATTAAAATTATTCCTGAAATTCCCAATCATTTATAAGCAAATTTGATCTCTTGAATTTTTTCAATCCGATGCACGGTTTTCGCTTAAAAAAATAAAAACCTTTCCTCTGCATGATCATAACAATATCGTTAATATGACTATATCACCATGCAGAGAAATATATTTTATTTTTTAGGTCAAATTTGCTTAGAAATGAATAAGGATCTCAAACATTAACTTCCTCATTCATTTCTATGCAAATTTGATCTAAAAAATAAAATCTATTTCTCTGCATGGTGATATTGTCAATGCTCATGCAGAGAAAAGGTTTTTATTTTTTTAAGCGAAAACCGTGCATCGGATTGAAAAATTCAAGAGATCAAATTTGCTTAGAAATGATTGGGGATTTCAGGAATAATTTTAATTTTACGAGAAATCAGTGGAGTACCATCAATGTCTGCCCAAATAGGCAGGTGAAATTCCGTACGAACGCCACTGGTGGAAATAAAAAAATTGTGGTACACTAAATAATGCCTCTTGATACATAGTACATGTATGCCAAATTTAATTAAAATATCTAAAGTGGTATTACAGATATTAAAAAACTATTTATTTTTGAAAATTTTACCACCCTGTATCTCAAAAGTTAAGACGTTTAGGACATACGTTCATATGAAGATTTCTTTTTAAAATGGACCCAAAAATCGCTCCCTTAAATGAGCCGATCAGAGGAAAAGTGGTATAACGCACAAGCAAACCGCAATGCAGTTATACCACTTTTCCTCTGACCGGCTCAAATATTGACATTCAATTAGAAAACACCCTGTATATTGCTTGTTCATTCTATAATGGGCATGGTGTGCCTCGACTAAGTTTAACTTAAAGGCCTTCCCACTTAAATTTTTTTTTCAGATTTTGTTAAAGTAGTGTGGCCTAAGTAATGTAAGCCCAAAATGAAAATTCTAAAGCAATATTTTAAAAAGAAAACTTGATTTTGCTAATCGTTTTTTGGGTTAAGCGGCTTTATTTTATGAAAAAGAGTTGTATCAAAATTTTTTAAGGCATATAATCTTCTTTTAAGCCCTGGAAATGATATCTTCTTCGTGGAAATATTTAATATTTTTAAATAGCTTTGATAATCCTAAAAAAAGATGAAAAGGAGTTTTTCGTCAGTTTTTGGCATGTATCTCTTAAATGGTACTGTCAAATACGATGGTTAATAAATTCATCTTAAAGATAATGCAATTATCTACAAATAAAAGAATTGGCTCTCTATCTACATCTGTTCAAAAGATATAGGTAATTGAAGGTTGAAAAATTCGAACAAAAAAATTATGAAATCAGAATGTTGTGATATATCTCAATAATTATAAGTTATGGCTAAAACTGGTCATCATTTGTGAAAAGTTGACTCAATTTCAAGCAAAATAAAAAATCATCTTTTATCTGGAATAAAACCGAAGATAGGATCGTCGGAAACTGTATGTCCGCGCCGACGCGACGGTGTCGACAGTGCCAACCCGAGAAGAGCAAACCAGAGAGAAGCGACAAAATACGTCGGCACCTTTGATGTTGGGGGTATAAAATTTTGTGACCTCGAGTCTAAATAATAGACAGTTGGCCGGTATAATTTGGTGTATTAAAGGTGTATATGTACTTACCGTTCAGGATCCTTTGGAAACGTAAACATGCTAAATCCTTGTCCCTCTTTTGAATGGCACCCACGAAACGTGCAGGTATTACCAAGCATAATTTAAGAATTTTTATAAATCACAGCAACAAATTACACTTAAAACTTAGAATCAAAAATAGTTTTCCAAACACAAAACAAATTCATCGACTATCGGACTAAAAATGCCGGCGAGCGCGAGCACATGTTTATGACAGTTGGCCGGTATATCCCCCACTTAAATGTTTTCGGCCGGACTCGATTATGTCGTTTCTCTCTGGTATGCTCTTCTCGGGTGCCAACCGCGTAGAGCGCTATGACGAAATACATTTCATATCTGTATTATTAGGTTTTTTCGAGTTTTACTTAGTGAAAATATAAAATTGATTCCATTTAATTTAATTTCCTTTAAATGAATTATTTTCAATGTATTTAAAAGGACAAAATGATACATTGAATATAATTTATTTAAAGGAAATTAAAAGGAATCACAATTATATTTTCACTAAGTAAAACTCGAAAAAACTTAATAAATGCATTTCGTCATAGCGCTCTACGAGGTTGGCACTGTCAATACCGTCGCGTCGGCGCGGACGCGCGTGTCCGACAATCCTATCTTTGGTTTTACTAGACATAAAAGATGATTTTTTTTATTTTGCTTGAAAATTGAGTAAACTTTTTGAGAATGATGACCAGTTTTAGCCATAACTTATAATTATTGAGATATATCACAACATTCTGATTTCATAATTTTTTTTGTTCGAATTTTTCAACCTTCATTTACCTACATAAATCTTTTGAACATATGTAGATAGAGAGCCAATTTTTTTTATTTGTAGATAATTGCATTATCTTTAAAATGAATTTATAAACCATCGCAATTAAAAGTACCATTTACGAGATACACAAACTGACAAAAAATCTCATTTTTTCATCTTTTTTCAGTATTATCAAAGCTACTTAAAAATATTAAATATTTTCACTAAGAAGATATCGTTTCCAGGACCTGAAGGAAGATTATACGCCTTAAAAATTTTTGATACTGCTTTTTTTTGTCAACAAATAAAGCCGCTTTACCTAAAAAAAAGTCAAATCAAGTTTTCATTTCAAACTATTGATCTAGGATTTTCAATTTGGGCTTAAATTACTTAGGCCACACCGCTTTAACAAAATCTGAAGAAAAATTTGAAGTGGAAAGACCTTTGGGTTAAACTTAGTTGAGGCACACCTTGTGTGGTAATGTGAAATTTTGTTTTTTGCCAACAATATTTGTTTGCTTCAATATTTTTCCTTGATTTAATGGTCCCACTTTAAAAATAAGGAGCTTGTTTTATTTAAAAAGATATTTTTGTTTAAACTTTTCTAGTAGGATTACTTTTCTCCAGTTACCGTCTTTTTCAAATGCCATTTATTAAGACTGGGAAAGAACACTATGAAGAGATGCTCTATGTAGTTATACAGTGCATGAACATGGCTGCCTTTTATTAAAGTGGTGATAAACCAGCGAGTTTTTGTTAGATACTATCACTATATTCATTTTTGTGAGATGTGGATTTAAAAAGAGCACTTCAATGTTTCTAAATATTGGGCACTGTAATATTTGTAAGGAATTTAAAGAGGACTCTACACGCGCAAAGTTGATCCTCGGGCAAGCGTTAGGACAAGTGTATGGTCTCCTTTATATTAAGTATTCGATTTTCTGGAAAAATTGCTATATATGTATATTTATTGCCACTGCATTTCATTTGATACTTTTTATATTAATTTTTTACTTATATTGGTAAGGTCAATAATATTTTTCTAAGCAAATTATACGTATGCTCATAAAAGCATTAATATGTCCAATAAATTGGGGATCATTAGAATCATATAAACAAAGAATTTTTGAAATATTTTTTAAATCTTATAAACTTAGATTTTAACATTGTTCGTTAAGTGCCGTTAGTTTTTTTTGTTTATACAATAATTGTTTATTAGTTTTCTTCGCGTTAGGTATCTGATTGGTTAGGGCCTTCGTTTTGAGCTTTTTAATGAAATATAAGATGTGCTTATTGTATGCCATAAAAACGAATTAAAATGTTATGAAAATGTTACGTTTTTTATTTTAAATAGCCAGTATTACTTTTACCCGGCTTCGCGGGATCGCAAAGTTTTTGACATTCATGTGGATCCTTAATGGCCTCCCCTAGTCAAATATAGCTTTACCTCCGAGTTAGTCCCGCCCACTCAAAGCGCAGTAGACCGTACGGTCCGTAACAAAAGTGCATGCTTTTTTAAATTCATTTATGTTCTAACTGTCGCACATAGGGGTATTTGTATCAAAAAGGTGGTAAAAATTATTTTTTGATTTGAAATGGCCTAGAGCTGGATTTTTTTTTTAATTACGATGTAATATGGTACTAAGTTTCTTGAATAAAAAACAAGATATATATATATATATATATATATATATATATATTGTTGTTTGTTTCTTGGGATTAGGTTCATTGTAAAAACATTTTTTTTATATTAAAAGGCCATTGACGTTTCGACCCTTTTTCGGGTCATTTTCAATATACATATATACAGGGTGTTCCTTAATGATATGCGAATATTTAAGGGTGTGAATATACATGAAAAATTAATGATAGATTGCTTTATAAACTATGGTCCAAAAATATTCCGTTACGAAAATACAGGGTGTTAAAATTTTAGGAAAAAAATGGAAATTAATTTTTTCGAAACCGATATTTCAGTGATATTTAGTACGTGGTGACAGTTAATAAAGGTGCATATTTTTCAATACAAACATACTTTTCAGCTTTACCAGTGGCGTGCGTACGGGCACTGACTTCGATATTCTTGAAGAAAAAAATGGTACGCCAATGGTTTTTTCGCAGATGAAAATTATTTTTGAATTCACCATTCAATTTGAAACATAAGAGCTCTCTTGAGTTGTTTTCCTGCGATGCGCCGTTTTTGAGTAACAAAATAAAAACCGCTGTATTGTCTATGAAAATTAATCTAATTTTGAAGAATACAATTTTGCAATGAATCTAGCTGCCGTGGAATATGTCACTTGCTTTTTACATCTGACATTTTCTAGTAAGTCTCTGTCGTTCAAGTCTGTTCGCTGTGAATTATTTATTTCATTTTATTTTTACAATTTTATTTAAAATGGTGAATTATTCAAATGCAGAAATGGCGGAAATGCATTACGTGTATGGCCTCGCCGACGGTAATGAGAGCTATCCCAATCGTGCTTTGCCAGACACTCGAACCTTTTCTAATATTCGTTGAAACTGGTAGTGTCCGAAGAGGTAATTGAAAGTTTCGTGCCGACGCCACTGGATAAATTAAAGTGCGCGATATCCTTTTAAAATGAGTGTCCTTAGGTGCTTATCTCATCCACCGAATTTCATAACACAAGCTCAAAACGTTTAGAAGCTACTTAAAAATTCTTATTTTTTTTTAATTTTTCAACACCGTGTATCTCGGTAACGAAGCCGCCAAGGACCATTGTTTATATGAACTTTTCACCTTAAAATAATGCCGGCAATCACCTCCATAATTTTGTCAAAGTACTTCTGAATCACCCTGTATATATATATATATATATATATATATATATATATATATATATATATATATATATATATATATATATATATATATATATATATATATATATATATAATTATATATATATTTTTATATATTATTCAGTTTGATAATTATATATTGTTGTTTGTTTCTTGGGATTAGGTTCATTGTAAAAACATTTTTTTTATATTAAAAGGCCATTGACGTTTCGACCCTTTTTCGGGTCATTTTCAATATACATATATACAGGGTGTTCCTTAATGATATGCGAATATTTAAGGGTGTGAATCTACATGAAAAATTAATGATAGATTGCTTTATAAACTATGGTCCAAAAATATTCCGTTACGAAAATACAGGGTGTTAAAATTTTAGGAAAAAAATGGAAATTAATTTTTTCGAAACCGATATTTCAGTGATATTTAGTACGTGGTGACAGTTAATAAAGGTGCATATTTTTCAATACAAACATACTTTTCAGCTTTACCAGTGGCGTGCGTACGGGCACTGACTTCGATATTCTTGAAGAAAAAAATGGTACGCCAATGGTTTTTTCGCAGATGAAAATTATTTTTGAATTCACCATTCAATTTGAAACATAAGAGCTCTCTTGAGTTGTTTTCCTGCGATGCGCCGTTTTTGAGTAACAAAATAAAAACCGCTGTATTGTCTATGAAAATTAATCTAATTTTGAAGAATACAATTTTGCAATGAATCTAGCTGCCGTGGAATATGTCACTTGCTTTTTACATCTGACATTTTCTAGTAAGTCTCTGTCGTTCAAGTCTGTTCGCTGTGAATTATTTATTTCATTTTATTTTTACAATTTTATTTAAAATGGTGAATTATTCAAATGCAGAAATGGCGGAAATGCATTACGTGTATGGCCTCGCCGACGGTAATGAGAGCTATCCCAATCGTGCTTTGCCAGACACTCGAACCTTTTCTAATATTCGTTGAAACTGGTAGTGTCCGAAGAGGTAATTGAAAGTTTCGTGCCGACGCCACTGGATAAATTAAAGTGCGCGATATCCTTTTAAAATGAGTGTCCTTAGGTGCTTATCTCATCCACCGAATTTCATAACACAAGCTCAAAACGTTTAGAAGCTACTTAAAAATTCTTATTTTTTTTTAATTTTTCAACACCGTGTATCTCGGTAACGAAGCCGCCAAGGACCATTGTTTATATGAACTTTTCACCTTAAAATAATGCCGGCAATCACCTCCATAATTTTGTCAAAGTACTTCTGAATCACCCTGTATATATATATATATATATATATATATATATATATATATATATATATATATATATATATATATATATATATATATATATATATATATATATATATATATATATATATATATATATATAATTATATATATATTTTTATATATTATTCAGTTTGATAATTATATATTGTTGTTTGTTTCTTGGGATTAGGTTCATTGTAAAAACATTTTTTTTATATTAAAAGGCCATTGACGTTTCGACCCTTTTTCGGGTCATTTTCAATATACATATATACAGGGTGTTCCTTAATGATATGCGAATATTTAAGGGT
>OZ020192.1:15000333-15060279 GCA_963971165.1 Philopedon plagiatum
TGACACTGAAAATGAAATTCATAATAATGTCATTATGACACGTCGGAATATAAATTAAATAATAGCTTCATTTAATAAAGACATTGACAAACATGTCCATAGGTGTCATTATTGTTTAATATGGAAAAACTAGTACTCTGGTTGAAGGTGTGAGAGAGAATAGTTAAGAAAATAATGTGATAAAATTACGACGTTTGAGCCGTGACGTTACCGGTTACTTGCTAAAGTGAAATTGCCGCAAGTCACGGTAAACATCTGAATCACTAAAAATTGCTCTGGCATATTTTTAGTGACAATAAAAATAATTTTTTTATTTAAAGAATCCAATTCTCATTTTCAGTTTGATTTTTATGCGAAAATATTATCGTACTTATTAGATCCTTGACATGCTTGTGCCAAGGATCTAAAAATCACGAAATATATAATTTAATACCAAAAATATTCGGATAATTGCTTTATATACACGAATATAGAAGACCTTGCCTGACCTGCTTAACTTAAAATTTATTTTTTCTTATTGAATACTACGTAAAAAGTACGAGGCACAATATTATAGCTTATGGGGAACCAACCTTTGTTTGCTTTGTCAGATAAATTACGTAAAATCACCATTACGTGACAATCTTTTTAAGTACTTAAACCTCAGTAAGCCAATAATTGTATTCAATGTTGCTGTTATTTTTCTATATTGGATATATAACTAAATTCAGAATTTTATGTTACACTTATAACTGTTACTAATTAATTGACCTTAGGAGGTTATTTATAATATGTGTTATACTATTTTCTTGCATTTAGCTTATTTAAGATTACTTTATAATTTATAGGCTATTAAATAAGATATAGGTATTATGACCTATTTTGAGGAAAAAACAGTATGAGCTGCTGATTGCAACTTGCAACCTGCTAAGGTTTGTCAAGTTTCTACAAACATACAGTCGTACATCTAATTCACAATTTGGACATTTCTTGATAGACCTGTCAGTCTAAACACTTGGTTGTCAAATTTTATGGGTCTTAGTAATAGTGAATCTGACCCTTGGTGTATAAGTTACATAAATTTTAACATAACCTTGTCGTCGGATCGCTACAAGTTCGTTTTGAGACGTTCAGTCAATAGGGAACAGTGGCGCAAACAGGGGGGGGGGATTGGGGGCTGCAGACCCCCCCCCCCCCCAGACCAACATCTTAGACACACAAAAATTAAAAAAAGCGCACTACTAATTGAAGAAATCCACCGAATTGTACCACTCACAACGCCCCCCCCCCCCCAAGACCAGTCAGCCCCCCCAAGACAAAATCCTGGGTGCGCCCATGATAGGGAATATGCATATAACCCAAATAAATCTGAAATATATTTTTTCTATTCTCTACATAAATTTAATGTTTGTGGCGGTTGCTGTTATCCATTTATTTTGGTCTTTATTAACAGAAAAAAAGAAGGATTTTCTACTGCAAATTTTCGCGCGAATTTCGAAACTTATAAAACGTGATCCCATTGGCTGTGTCGTCAAAAGTGTTTTTATGACTCAATGAGTACATATGGCGAATTCCAGTGTTGTAGGGTCATCGAAAAATCAATAAAAATGGCCTTTAATGCGTAACTTTTCCAACGAAATATTATCCCTGCGCTTAAAGTAGAAGGTTCCTAAAATCTTATTTATGTATATTTCATGCCGAAACCGGTCCAGGAACCTTTCAATTGTGCAAAAAAACTGGCACTTTTTTGGAAATTTTGATACGTCATTTCTTAATCATTTCGAGTAAATAAACTGCAATTCTTTGTTTTCATGGCAATCTTCGAAAATAATTGAAAAAATTTCAAATTTTGCATGTATCCGATACAAATAAACCTATTTATTTATAACTTTAACGAAAAATTAAGCGATTTAAATTAGCGGGAGGTATTCATAGATAATTGACAAATAAAATAAACCCAAAAAGAATCACTAAAAATAACGAAAATAGTGTGGAATAATGTCGGTTAAATAATAAATATAGAATTTGTCGGAAAAAATCCAAAAAATTCTGTTTTTACCCTTTAAATACGCTCCTAGACGACCCATTCGGTATTCGTTTTAAAGTGTGATTATCCTTTTATAAGATCGTGTTGAAAAATTGGGGAAAAATTAAATAGGAAAAAAATACAGAGTGATTCAAATGTACCGATGTCGAGGGCAAAAAAAAGTAAAAAAATCGAAATTTAATCGGCGATTGTTGCCTTCCTATAAAGAATGAAGAAACTAAAAATATGGATATCACAAAAAATTAAAAACCGCCAAATATTTGGGTCAAAAATAGAAATTTCCAGTTTTTCCCAAATATCATCAAAATCCTGATCAAAATACTGATTTCCCAGTCATTTTAGGTTTAAGTAAATGTATTGCAAAAATAAAGTATTTCAGATTTTAAAGTTTGACTTATGAATCCGTTTTTCGATCCGACGATTTGTTTTCGAGTTATTAGGTAGGACCAAAGAGGGGCCTGCAAATGGCATTTTTCGACCTAAAAAAACTCAAAAGAATTACTTGCTATTTTCCGGTCCTCACCAGTTTCAATAGAGTTCTAAAGCTTCGGGTAATCTACAACCTCCGAAAATTTACATCGATTTAATTCACTTTTTCGACCTGTACCCGATTTCAATGGAAATCGCGGAAATTTCGACTTTTGACGTTTAATAGTTCCGAAATGAAACATCCTATATTACTGAATTTTTTACCGAAGCTAGTTGCACTATTCCTCTATCAACCCAAAAAATTCGATAGCTCCCCCTCTGTTTCTGAGAAAAACAAACCTGTTCGACTTTACGTTAACATGTAGATTAACACTTATTTTTGCTGATCTCCTGACGTCATTATGCACAAACGACAAATGGCTGCTTATTAAATTGTATTAAATTATACCGAAAAGTAAACATTTTTTGTAGCTAAATTATCCTAGTAATGTTCTTCAAAATATTTTTTTTTGGTTTGTAATGACTTCCTTAAACGATTTATACAATAAAAAAAATATGTGCATATTTCTTATTGGTCGTCGTGGGATTGTAAACAAAATTTTCCTTCCATTTCACGGATGTATTCCTTGTTCGTGTTGCGGATTTGTGTTATAAATATTTAATTTAATGTTTTGTCAATGTAATTTTGCATTTTAACTTTTAGTTCTGCACTTCCCTCAACACGTGCTTACCAAGATATTAAAATTAGTCGTATAGGTTTGCGAGTTAACAACCTTTTTTTTTTTTAGAAAAATACGATTATGTTGGAAGACTCTTGAAGCCCGGAGAGCAACCCACTAACTACTCAGACGAAGAAGACGAATCAAATACCGAAGCAAGACCAGAAGCGAACGCCGAGCCAAAACCAGAAGGAAACGCCGAGCCAAAACCAGAAGGAAACGCCAAGCCAACACCAGAAGAAACTCCCGAAGCAAGACCTGAAGGAAGATCGAAAGATGACTAAACGACATTTGAAAATCAATATTGTTTCCAAATAAAGGCTGAATTTTAGAAGATTACGGTATACAGAATGTTGTCTTAGTTATATATGAATTCAAATTTGGTTTATTATCGCAAAAAATCTATCTGCCAGGTAGTTCTTATTATTAATGTAATAGTTACTTTGAACAGTGACAGTTCAATATTTTTACTATTCTGATATTTTAGAATCTTATAGCTATAAAAGTGGACAGCTAAAATGCATTTATTTTATCAATAAATTGGTAACTAAAATTAGTTTAAAATATTGTGTTCATAGCACAGTTTTGTTATTTGAATTTATACTTTACTTTTTCAACATTCTGTATAACCAGCAGTTAATCCAGGTTTAACATATGTATAATGATAAATACTATATATTAAAGGTTTTAAAGATCACTTAATTTTATATAATAATGTCTTGTTGGTTTTTTGTACATTTTATTAATATGTATATTAGCCGTCGTTAGAGAAAGAAGTGTTTTAATACGTAAGTATTTTTTGAGGTTTTTTAAGTAACAGTAAGCAATTATCTGAGGGAAGAATATTAAACGAACTGATATTCGGCCATAAAAAAGTATATTTTGCTCACAAGTGAAAAAAATACAAATTATATTTATACTTGTCTTTCAATGTTTATTACAAGATACAAAGGGTGCGAAGGAAAACTTTTATACAGGTGGTTAACGCGAATTCTAGCACAACCAAAGATATTTTAGTAACAGAGGCAGCTATTCATATTCTAGCCCATAATAATTATATACAATACAAAACGGGCCGGTTGCCGATTATATCCGTTAATTGATCGTTTTGGTAATTGTCGATGTTTGAAGAGAGATAATTCTGCCACGGTTTTTTTGTCTGTCTCTGTTCACTAGAAACATGAGCTATCAGCAGTAGACCTTTCAGAGTGGAGAGCGCAGAGTTGAGATGATTTTAAGAAAAGTAAAAGTGGGTTCAAAGTGGGTTCGGGTTACTACGCTAGCACTCAATACTTTGAGTGCTGGCCACAAAAGTAAAAAAACAACCGGTAAAAGTTAATCTAGCGATCAAAATAAGAGCAACAAATTAATTTTGCTATATGTAAAGCCTTGGGAGTTTTTATACGTATTCTTTCTGCATATTTTATTCTATACAGGGTGTTTTCTAATTGAATGTCAATATTTAAGGGGGCGATTTTTGGGTCCATTTTAAAAAGAAAACTTTATATGAACGTAACTCCTAAACGTCTTAACTTTTGAGATACAGGGTGGTAAAGTTTTTAAAAATAAATGGTTTTTTATTAAAATGTGTAATACCACTTTAGGTATTTTAATTAAATTTGGCATACATGTACTATGTATCAAGAGGCATTATTTAGTGTGCCACAATTTTTTTTTATTTCCACCAGTGGCGTTCGTACGGTATTTCACCCGCCTATTTTGGCAGACATTGATGGTACGCCACTGATTTCTCGTAAAATTAAAATTATTCCTGAAATTCCCAATCATTTCTAAGCAAATTTGATCTCTTGAATTTTTTCAATTCGATGCACGGTTTTCGCTTAAAAAAATAAAAACCTTTCCTCTGCATGATCATAACAATATCGTTAATATGACAATATCACCATGCAGAGAAATGGATTTTATTTTTTAGGTCAAATTTGCTTAGAAATGAATAAGGATCTCAAACATTAACTTCCTTATTCATTTCTAAGCAAATTTGATCTAAAAAATAAAATCTATTTCTCTGCATGGTGATATTGTCAATGCTCATGCAGAGAAAAGGTTTTTATTTTTTTAAGCGAAAACCGTGCATCGGATTGAAAAATTCAAGAGATCAAATTTGCTTAGAAATGATTGGGGATTTCAGGAATAATTTTAATTTTACGAGAAATCAGTGGAGTACCATCAATGTCTGCCCAAATAGGCAGGTGAAATTCCGTACGAACGCCACTGGTGGAAATAAAAAAATTGTGGTACACTAAATAATGCCTCTTGATACATAGTACATGTATGCCAAATTTAATTAAAATATCTAAAGTGGTATTACTACAGATATTAAAAAACTATTTATTTTTGAAAATTTTACCACCCTGTATCTCAAAAGTTAAGACGTTTAGGACATACGTTCATATGAAGTTTTCTTTTTAAAATGGACCCAAAAATCGCTCCCTTAAATATTGACATTCAATTAGAAAACACCCTGTATATTGCTTGTTCATTCTATAATGGGCATGGTGTGCCTCGACTAAGTTTAACTTAAAGGCCTTCCCACTTCAATTTTTTTTCAGATTTTGTTAAAGTAGTGTGGCCTAAGTAATGTAAGCCCAAAATGAAAATTCTAAAGCAATATTTTAAAAAGAAAACTTGATTTTGCTAATCGTTTTTTTGGGTTAAGCGGCTTTATTTTATGAAAAAGAGTTTTATCAAAATTTTTTAAGGCATATAATCTTTTAAGTCCTGGAAATGATATCTTCTTTGTGGAAATATTTAATATTTTTAAATAGCTTTGATAATCCTAAAAAAAGATGAAAAGGAGTTTTTCGTCAGTTTTTGGCATGTATCTCTTAAATGGTACTGTCAAATACGATGGTTAATAAATTCATCTTAAATATAACGCAATTATCTACAAATAAAAGAATTGGCTCTCTATCTACATCTGTTCAAAAGATATAGGTAATTGAAGGTTGAAAAATTCGAACAAAAAAATTATGAAATCAGAATGTTGTGATATATCTCAATAATTATAAGTTATGGCTAAAACTGGTCATCATTTTTGAAAAGTTGACTCAATTTCAAGCAAAATAAAAAATCATCTTTTATCTGGAATAAAACCGAAGATAGGATCGTCGGAAACTGTATGTCCGCGCCGACGCGACGGTGTCGACAGTGCCAACCCGAGAAGAGCAAACCAGAGAGAAGCGACAAAATACGTCGGCACCTTTGATGTTGGGGGTATAAAATTTTGTGACCACGAGCCTAAATAATAGACAGTTGGCCGGTATAATTTGGTGTAATAAAGGTGTATATGTACTCACCGTTCAGGATCCTTTGGAAACGTAAACATGCTAAATCCTTGTCCCTCTTTTGAATGGCACCCACGAAACGTGCAGGTATTACCAAGCATAATTTAAGAATTTTTATAAATCACAGCAACAAATTACACTTAAAACTTAGAATCAAAAATAGTTTTCCAAACACAAAACAAATTCATCGACTATCGGACTAAAAATGCCGGCGAACGCGAGCACATGTTTATGACAGTTGGCCGGTATATCCCCCACTTAAATGTTTTCGGCCGGACTCGATTATGTCGTTTCTCTCTGGTATGCTCTTCTCGGGTGCCAACCGCGTAGAGCGCTATGACGAAATACATTTCATATCTGTATTATTAGGTTTTTTCGAGTTTTACTTAGTGAAAATATAAAATTGATTCCATTTAATTTAATTTCCTTTAAATGAATTATTTTCAATGTATTTAAAAGGACAAAATGATACATTGAATATAATTTATTTAAAGGAAATTAAAAGGAATCACAATTATATTTTCACTAAGTAAAACTCGAAAAAACTTAATAATACAGCTATTAAATGCATTTCGTCATAGCGCTCTACGAGGTTGGCACTGTCAATACCGTCGCGTCGGCGCGGACGCGCGTGTCCGACAATCCTATCTTTGGTTTTACTCGAGATAAAAGATGATTTTTTTATTTTGCTTGAAATTGAGTCAACATTTTGAAAATGATGACCAGTTTTATCCATAACTTATAATTATTGAGATATATCACAACATTCTGATTTCATAATTTTTTTTGTTCGAATTTTTCAACCTTCAATTACCTACATAAATCTTTTGAACAGATGTAGATAGAGAGCCAATTTTTTTTATTTGTAGATAATTGCATTATCTTTAAAATGAATTTATAAACCATCGCAATTAAAAGTACCATTTAAGAGATACACAAACTGACAAAAAATCTCATTTTTTCATCTTTTTTCAGGATTATCAAAGCTACTTAAAAATATTAAATATTTTCACTAAGAGGATATCGTTTCCAGGACCTGAAGGAAGATTAAACGCCTTAAAAAATTTTGATACTGCTTTATTTTTCAAAAAATAAAGCCGCTTAACCTAAAAAAAGTAAAATCAAGTTTTCATTTCAAACTATTGATCTAGGATTTTCATTTTGGGCTTAAATTACTTAGGCCACACCGCTTTAACAAAATCTGAAGAAAAATTTGAAGTGGAAAGACCTTTGGGTTAAACTTAGTAGAGGCACATCTTATGTGGTAATGTGAAATTTTGTTTTTCGCCAACAATATTTGTTTGCTTCAATATTTTTCCTTGATTTAATGGTCCCACTTTAAAAATAAGGAGCTTGTTTTATTTAAAAAGATATTTTTGTTTAAAGTTTTCTAGTAGGATTACTTTTCTCCTGTTACCTTCTTTTTTTAAATGCCATTTATTAAGACTGGGAAAGAACACTATGAACAGATGCTCTATGTAGTTATACAGTGCATGAACATGGCTGCCTTTTATTAAAGTGGTGATAAACCAGCGAGTTTTTGTTAGATACTATCACTATAATCATTTTTGTGAGATGTGGATTTAAAAAGAGCACTTCAATGTTTCTAAATATCGGGCACTGTAATATTTGTAAGGAATTTAAAGAGGACTCTACACGCGCAAAGTTGATCCTCGGGCAAGCGTTAGGACAAGTGTATGGTCTCCTTTATATTAAGTATTCGATTTTCTGGAAAAATTGCTATATATGTATATTTATTGCCAGTGCATTTCATTTGATACTTTTTATATTAATTTTTTACTTATATTGGTAAGGTCAATAATATTTTTCTAAGCAAATTATACGTATGCTCATAAAAGCATTAATATGTCCAATAAATTGGGGATCATTAGAATCATATAAACAAAGAATTTTTGAAATATTTTTTAAATCTTATAAACTTAGATTTTAACATTGTTCGTTAAGTGCCGTTAGTTTTTTTTGTTTATACAATAATTGTTTATTAGTTTTCTTCGCGTTAGGTATCTGATTGGTTAGGGCCTTCGTTTTGAGCTTTTTAATGAAATATAAGATGTGCTTATTGTATGCCATAAAAACGAATTAAAATGTTATGAAAATGTTACGTTTTTTATTTTAAATAGCCAGTATTACTTTTACCCGGCTTCGCGGGATCGCAAAGTTTTTGACATTCATGTGGATCCTTAATGGCCTCCCCTAGTCAAATATAGCTTTACCTCCGAGTTAGTCCCGCCCACTAAAAGCGCAGTAGACCGTACGGTCCGTAACAAAAGTGCATGCTTTTTTAAATTCATTTATGTTCTAACTGTCGCACATAGGGGTATTTGTATCAAAAAGGTGGTAAAAATTATTTTTTGATTTGAAATGGCCTAGAGCTGGATTTTTTTTTTAATTACGATGTAATATGGTACTAAGTTTCTTGAATAAAAAACAAGATATATATATATATATATATATATATATATATATATATATATATATATTGTTGTTTGTTTCTTGGGATTAGGTTCATTGTAAAAACATTTTTTTTATATTAAAAGGCCATTGACGTTTCGACCCTTTTTCGGGTCATTTTCAATATACATATATACAGGGTGTTCCTTAATGATATGCGAATATTTAAGGGTGTGAATATACATGAAAAATTAATGATAGATTGCTTTATAAACTATGGTCCAAAAATATTCCGTTACGAAAATACAGGGTGTTAAAATTTTAGGAAAAAAATGGAAATTAATTTTTTCGAAACCGATATTTCAGTGATATTTAGTACGTGGTGACAGTTAATAAAGGTGCATATTTTTCAATACAAACATACTTTTCAGCTTTACCAGTGGCGTGCGTACGGGCACTGACTTCGATATTCTTGAAGAAAAAAATGGTACGCCAATGGTTTTTTCGCAGATGAAAATTATTTTTGAATTCACCATTCAATTTGAAACATAAGAGCTCTCTTGAGTTGTTTTCCTGCGATGCGCCGTTTTTGAGTAACAAAATAAAAACCGCTGTATTGTCTATGAAAATTAATCTAATTTTGAAGAATACAATTTTGCAATGAATCTAGCTGCCGTGGAATATGTCACTTGCTTTTTACATCTGACATTTTCTAGTAAGTCTCTGTCGTTCAAGTCTGTTCGCTGTGAATTATTTATTTCATTTTATTTTTACAATTTTATTTAAAATGGTGAATTATTCAAATGCAGAAATGGCGGAAATGCATTACGTGTATGGCCTCGCCGACGGTAATGAGAGCTATCCCAATCGTGCTTTGCCAGACACTCGAACCTTTTCTAATATTCGCTGAAACTGGTAGTGTCCGAAGAGGTAATTGAAAGTTTCGTGCCGACGCCACTGGATAAATTAAAGTGCGCGATATCCTTTTAAAATGAGTGTCCTTAGGTGCTTATCTTATCCACCGAATTTCATAACACAAGCTCAAAACGTTTAGAAGCTACTTAAAAATTCTTATTTTTTTTTAATTTTTCAACACCGTGTATCTCGGTAACGAAGCCGCCAAGGACCATTGTTTATATGAACTTTTCACCTTAAAATAATGCCGGCAATCACCTCCAGAATTTTGTCAAAGTACTTCTGAATCACCCTGTATATACAGGGTGTCCCGAAATTAGGGGGCCAAAGTTAAACAGTGCATTCTGCATAGGAAAATAACACTAATTTGTTTAATAAACATGTATCGAAAAATGCCCCCTAACGGAGCTACGGCCCCCTAAAGAGGGGCCTATGATGATGGTTTTTTTCAAATAATTCCCACAGGGTTGAACATAAAAACATAAGTTTTTGGTATTTTTGTAATTTTGATATGCTGAATCTAGATCTAAAATCAAAACTATTAAAAGTTTATCATAGGCGTAACATTTGGGGGGGTAAAGGTATAGAAACAGCCCTAACTTTTTTATGACCTAATGTTTTAATTTTTTTTTCTGAAATTATGAAAATCTAGAGATTTTTACCAAAAAAAGGTACTCTTGATTTACATCGCTTAGATGCACCATT
This sequence comes from Philopedon plagiatum, assembly GCA_963971165.1. Taxonomy (NCBI): domain Eukaryota; kingdom Metazoa; phylum Arthropoda; class Insecta; order Coleoptera; family Curculionidae; genus Philopedon; species Philopedon plagiatum. The sequence goes on from OZ020192.1 coordinate 15,010,845, forward strand.
TGTGAGAAAAATGCCTTTAAAAGTAACACTGTTTAGCAAAGACGGATCAAGTAAAAATTAATCTTCCAATAAAACTTAGTGCCGGGCCATGAAATCGAATGTTTTACCAAATTTTCAAAAAAATAATGTTACTTTTATAAGCATATTAACATTTATGTGGTTTTGTAAAAATAATTTTAGAGTTATGCATTCTACTACTAAGTTGTAGTGAAAATATGGGATATCTATGCTAAACAGTGTTACTTTCAAAGGCATTTTTCTCACAAATGGTGAATCTAGGCGATGTAAATCAAGAGTACCTTTTTTTGGTAGAAAGCTCTGGATTTTCATAATTTTAGAAAAAAAAATTAAAGCATTAACTCATAAAAAAGTTACGGCTGTTTTTGTACCATTACCCCCCCGAATGTTACGCCTATGATAAACTTTTGGTAGTTTTGATTTTAGATCTAGATTCAGCATGTCAAAATTACCAAAATACCAAAAACTCATGTTATTATGTTCAACCCTGTAGGAATAATTTGAAAAACACCATCATCATGGGCCCCTCTTTAGGAGGCCGTAGCTCCGTTAGGGGGCATTTTTCGATACATGTTTATTAAACAAGTTAGTGTTATTTTCCTATGCAGAATGCACTGTTTAACCTTGGCCCCCTAATTTCGGGACACCCTGTATATATATATATATATATATATATATATATATATATATATATATATATATATATATAATTATATATATATTTTTATATATTATCCAGTTTGATAAAAGACCTAAAAATACATTATTAGTTAAAACAATTTACAAAAATAGTACAATATGACACTAAACATTAAAATCCGGACACAATTGAAATTCTACGTTCTTAACAGTGAACATTTTCCTACAATAATTGCAAGATATTTTTATTATACGCACCTTGAAAACTTTAAGGTCTTTGAAGGACTAATCTGTTATTTTTTATCAGACATACTAAAACATACTAGAGTATTTTACATGGAAATAGAAAAAACAGTTATTTTTTTAAAACAATGTGTAATCCATTGATTTGATATTAAGAGGATATGACAAATGCTGGTTAAGAGGAGATAATTTTTTAATTTGTTGTAATTAAATTAGCATACATATATGCGGCTAAGTCCTCCTATATCTGTTCTGTCGCTCACAGCATTTTTAGCTTTTTTTTATTTCTATCATTTCTGTGATGGATAATTTATAATAGTTATGATCTTTATTCAGAATTCTTGTTTGGCTGTAACTAAATTCGTGTTTTGTCTCTCTTACCAGGGCCGTTCCTAGGGTATCTGCCGCCCGGGTGCGAGAATAATTTTGCCGCCCCTTCCCTAACCCAACCCCTTCCCCCAAAGTTGTTAAAACTTTACAAATAAAAAAGATAAAGTAAATTTAAGTTAAAAAAATTGTACAAATATACACAGTTTATTTAATAGAATATAATGTTACAACTTATTTGTAATGTAATAAAGAAATAAATACATAATTCATACATACAGGCAAGGATGCTAACATATCTACTATTTCTACTAATAAGTTATACAGTAAAGTTTGCTTTTCTAGCCTTTTTTAATGCAAATGTCTTAACAATGTTAGACACATCTATATTTTCTGACAGCTCTTTTTCAATACTAATAATGGATAAGTCTGAAAGCCTTTCTTGCCCCATTGTGGATCGTAGATAATTTTTTATTATTTTAAGTTTGGAAAAGCTTCTTTCCCCACTAGCTACTGTGATAGGTAATGTTAAGAAAATTCGTATAGAAATTACTAAGTTTGGAAATAGATAGATGAGGTTATTTGTGAATAGGTAGTTAATAACATTCAATGCGTTCATTTCAGAGGAAATATAGGGTGCAACATTGTCAATTTCATAATATAAATCTTGAGCTAAAATATCTTTTTGATTTTTACATGGATCACATAAACTATTCTCTAGAGCTTTACATTTTGCAAATCTAATTGATTTATCCATTTGAAGGAAATTATATAGGTCGTTAAGAAAATTAAACAATGTATCATGCTGCTTTATTTGCTCGAACGTTTCTTCCAATTTTGATAATGCGGTGTCCAATATTACAAAGTAAAAATTAATTTTGAATTGGTCAGCCGGGTCTTTAGGTGCCTCGTCTTCACACTCGTAATTAAATAATCGCTTTTTTGTTCGGGGTCTCACAATATTAATCGGAGGAAACGAAGGGTCACAGTCGATATCATCGGCAATTTTGTTGGCCTCTTCTAAAATATCATTAAAACCTTCATTTGACCTAATATTAGATAAATAAGTTTTCGTCTGCTCCAAGATTAAAACGATATTAGGTAGTGTAGAATCTGACTCCTGCATCACTTTACTTGCAATATTAATTTTTGTTAACACATTATTCCATGTAATAATAGAGCAAATAAATTTAAACGACTTGATTTTTAAGGGTAATGAATTTGCCATATTTCTGGTTTCAGGGTCTCTGCTATTATCAGAATAAAGTGCAAATAAAGCGTCATATATTTTTGCCAAATTGTATCTAAGAACTTTCAAAGCATCTATTCTACTTTCCCATCTAGTACTAGAAAGAGGTTTTAATGATAAAGTTGGGATTTCATCTTTTAAAACTTGCCAACGTTTAGTCGATGCAGAAAAGAAAACGTAAAGTTCCTGCACAATAGCAAAGAAATTTGTAATTTCTAAAGACGCTTTTGCAGCGTCATTAACAACTAAATTTAAGCTATGGGCCGCACAAGGCACGTAAAAAGCTCTAGGGTTTAATTCAAGAATTTTTTTTTGTAAACCATTATTGCGACCCTTCATATTCGCACCATTATCGTAACCCTGCCCCCTTAAATCTCCTAATCAAATGTTGTGAGTCTCCAAAAAATCCAATAAAACATTGGTTAAGCCTTGTCCTGTCGAATCTGATATTGAAACGAATCCCAAAAAATGCTCCCTAATTTCTATTTGCTTTGATGTATTATTTAATAAAACAAACCTTACTACAACAGTAAGTTGGTCTTTGTGACTTACATCAGGAGTCGAATCTAAAATAATAGAAAAATATTTACTAGCTTTTAACATAGATATAATTTCATGTCTTATTTTCTCTCCCAGAAGGGAAATTAGTTCGTTTTGAATATGAACACCTAAATAATGAGGCATATTTGATAGAGTCCTTCTAATCCTGTTAATATGATCGGATATCGTATCATTAAAGTTTGCAATTGTTTCAATTAATTTTAAAAAGTTTCCATTTTGTTGCTCATATATCTTGTTATTTTCACCCCTAAAACTCAAATTTTGACTGGCTAAAAATTTAACAACATAAATTATAAATTTAAAACAGAAACCCATCTATCTTTTTCCATGCTTATTAATTTCTCATTTAGTGAATCAGTTGTCGTTTTAGAAGAAATTGATTGTTTTAGATCAATCCAAGATTTTGTATTACAAATGTGACCTTTTGATTTTTCATGTCGTTCTATAACCTGACTTAAATGTCTCCAATCATTATAACCCTCAACTAAACCACTAGAAAAAGTTTTAAATATTTTGCAAGGAAAACAATATACACAGTCTTTTGATTTAGAATACACCAGCCAAACTCTTGGAATTATTTCCCCATTACACAGTTTTTTTTATAATAAATAGACGAGAAACCTCTATTGTATTTATTTAAAGGAAACGTTATATCAGCTTCTATCAGTTGGGTAGGCCCTAAGTCTATCAGAGTTAATTTAATTTTATCCAATAAAACAGCAGGCCAATAGTTAGGATCCTCATGAACATGAAGATTTTCATTTTCAAAACTTACTTCTTCAGGACTTTGTTCTTTTAATAAAACACCTGCTTCCATTGTAGTTTTGGTATTCGACGAGTCCTCCTTTTTTTCCCCGCTACTGACCACTATGAATTCGGTCTCCGTCACATTTACATCTCGAGCTTGGGAACTTGATGGTGCCTCCTGTGATGTTGTTGAGATTAAAAACGTTTCGAGTGAACCACTAGCCTTTTTAACTAATTCTTCCTTTTCACGCTTTCTTTTTCTGTACTGTGCGCCAGAAAGCCTTTTTCGATTATCAGACATCTACCAAAAAAAAATGAATCCAAGTTATGATTCGTCGAAAAAATTTTGTTTTCGAAGATTTAAAGAAGCATAAATTAATTAAGCTTTGTTTTTCGAAAAATACCAACTTTTGAAAGGAAACTTTACAAAATTTTTTATTTTGTCTGAAAATTTCAACATTTTTAATCAAAACAAAAAAATATTAAGATTATGCTAATCTTTAATTAAACTATATTTTACTAATAAAAAAAAGAAAAATGTTTTACTATTGTTATTATGTTGGTATTATTATTTAAGTTATAAATTTGTTACACAATATAAATTTAATTTAACAAAATATTATTTAAATTTTATTTAACCGCGCAAAAGCAAAATATAATCAAAGTAACGTATGTACTCACCTTTAATTTTTACTGTCTCTCTAACCAGGATATCAAACAAAAACTTTTTAAGCTGTTGCGATTTACACGATTACACGTTTAAAATTAAAATAAAAGAAATTATCCCGGTGCGTGTATTTATATGCTTTGACCACAGACGAGTATTTTCCTGTAAAATCTCCCTCGCGACCGACGTGAAAAATAGCTTAAGACGAGTTAAAACAAGAAACTTATACTTGCCACTGGTTGTGGCCTGAATAAGTTGTGTATATAAAATTTGAATTTGAAATATAATTAATAATATTTAGAATAGTACATATATTCAAATAATATTAGAATAGTATTATTTAAATGATAATATTTAGAATAATATTTATGTATTATATTAATTTAATGATAAATTAATTTTTCCCTTTTTTATAAGGCGGCTCGCGCCGCCCCCTAGGCTTGCCGCCCGGGTGCCCCGCACCCTCTGCACCCCCGGGTCGGAACGGCCCTGACTCTTACATGTTTGCTCAGAGCAGTTGATGTGTTTTTTGTATATTTGTGTCTGTTGTCTGTTCTTTAGTAACTGAGATGTCATTCCAATATATTTTTTTGGACAATTTGTGCATGGTACAGAGTATATCACATTAGATTGGTTCATAGTTGGTGTCGGACTTTTTAAGTTCGTGAAAAGAGAACCAAGTTTGTTCGTTGTTTTATGACAAGCCACTATGTTATGTTTTTTAAGAATACTTTTTAGTTTTTCAGATAGTTCGTTTATATAGGGCAGTGATACATATTTGTTTGTTACTTCATCAGAGTTTTTTTTTTGGTACTGAATACGCTATCATAGAATTTGTGGGTACGTTTTTGGGGGTTCGTTTCTGCATGTCCGATTACTAAAAAATTCATTTTAACACCTGTCATGCAATTACCGGTTTGGCGGGAATTTAAAAGTTGACGGTGATAGTGAAAAATGGGTCAAATCGACAAGATATCGAGAAATTGTGCAAAAATACATTAATAAAATACATAAAGGAATACTGGCAATTCACTGGCATTATCTTAATACTGGAAGTTTTACTGGCAGAGCCCTAAATTACTGGTAAATCGGCAATGAAGGAAAACACAACCTAGAGCGCACGCCCGCAGATTTAAATCGATAGAAGAGATGCTACGTTGCCAACTTATTGTCAAAGTCGTAATTTGTAGGTTTTAATGTTTGATAGGCACAGTTGCAATTATTATTAGCATTAGTAATTACCAAAATATCTTAAAATAAAATTAAATAAGCTTATATTAAATGTATCGCGAATATTGTTCTAATAATAAATTGGTCAATTTGAATTAGTGAGCCAGAATTAGCGACAACCGGCGAGTCGGCGTTGACGGCCACGCGCGCCCCTAAAGCGATATTATTGGTGGGCCGTCGACAAATTTCCTCAAGCGCGTTTCTCTCTTAGCTTTAATGCATTTTAGGAAGTCCATATACACCTATGAGGTCAATTTAAAATACGGCGAGTCCGGAGCAAGCTTGGCTTGATCACCGTTGTATACGGTGGCTTGATTCTTTCTTGGGGAGTTTTAAGAAACAAAAAAATAAATTATTAGGTAGATCATTGAAAATTTTAGGTAGGTCATTGACCAAATGACCTTATATACTACCTGGTATATACTACGCAAGCTAAGTTGTGCAATAGCTTGGGGTGTCGTCACCCACGCTGGGTATGCAGATCTCGGGGTCTTTTTAGGTAGTTAGTTTTTCTTGAGACCCGCAAAGAAACAAAACGTGTTGTTGTGAAATGTATCGGTCAAGAGTGAATCCTTATAAAGGAGTTAGAAGTTTATTCAATTTTATTCAAATAATTTAAGGATTTATTTTCGGAACTTAGAAAAGTGAGTTTATAAATTTATTTAGAAATTTCTTAGTTTTAAATGTTTGATATTCTTTTTCTTTTTGGAAATCTTTTCTTTCTTCCATTTCACACAATAATTTTGAATTTTAATAAAGCATTATTTCTTTTTTAATAAATAAATACCCCGATCCCTACAGCTGATTCGGAATAATTTTAATGTTTGGAAATATATGCTAAATATGCATCAAAAATGTTTTTGATGCATATTTAATATGGCTATAGTTCATTATGTAGGTAAATAGTAGCAGGCAATTTGCTGTATTTTTGAATTTGCTTCAACATTGGCGCTCCGTCGGCATTTTTAGGAGATATCATATGCACGCGCTTTTATAAACCAATAGTAAGTAAAAACAATGATATAAAAAAAGAAAACACTTTTGTCGACTTTCAGCAACAGGAGACTAGCATTTTGTTTCATATATTGTGCGAGTATGGGACAAAGAACGACATCTATAACTTCGTCTCCGCGCGTCACCGTTATGGCTTTCCGGGCCGTCTGTATTCCACCAAGCAAACCTGTGTAAAGACAGTTCCGGATAAAAATAATCCATTTTTACACACTTGGCACTAACGCACCATTTCTTAAAGTTCATGGATAAAGTTATTTTAGGAAATACCAAAAATCCCTTAAAATTTCCCTACACACGGATATTTCGACCTGCCTGAAACGTTACATACAAAACATTACGCCTTGACAAATCTTGAAACCATCAATGAACGAGGCGATGGCACGTGTTTTGGTAAGAATGCGACGCTGCCACTCTCACTCTAAATTTCGTCACCATACAATGAAAATAAATTACAAATTTTTTTTATCGCGAGAAATAATGATGCATTGGTTGGTATATTTTATTAATCTTTAATCATATCCTTGAGCCTATGCCATTTAGGATTGCTGATATTAATTTACAGTAATTAATTAACCGTAATTGCGTTATTTTATTATAGTTTATCAATTCGCAAATATTCCACATAACAAAGCTTGGCAACAGCCATTCTCAAGAAGTAGGTGGGGCACCATAGTTGGCCAGACTATAAGTAACTTTGGAATCTTCTTATTCTTACACTTGTCAATATAAACTTTTGTTTATCCAGTGTTTAGGCCGATCTTAGCAATAGTAAATCTGACCGGTAGATACGTTTAAAATCAGTTTAAGAAATGCGTTTTAATATGTTATGCTACATAGCATGCCTTATTCAGTTGAACTAAAAACCTTACACCAATGCAATTGCAGTGAAAGGAAATGGCCATTTTCTAAAATTTGATTTTTGCGTGCAATTCCTACGCTTGTAAGGCATTTGTAGCACGAAAGCGGGGACAAATTACATGCAATTTGACAAACACTTCCCCGACCATTCACGCGAGTGGTACTCTCGTGGTACTGTAATTCTTCTCGACCACTTAAGTCAGTCAGCTAGGTCACTTCTTGCACGCAGATCATTGTGAAAGTTTTTAATATTCACCGACAGTCGCCTTGAAAAATTAATTAATCTTTTTGTAAAGGATAATTTACGGACTTTTAAGAATAGTGCCAGTGTATGTATATTATATGGTGCTTGTTTTTTAATTCAAAGAAAAAATTGTTGGTTTACTAACAAATTTTACCGGATATTTAAATATTCTTACAACTGTTAAATTATGTTGATTGTTTACTGGTAAAAGAAAGTGATAACGAAAGTAAAATTATGGTAAGTAGTCCTGGTTTGGAGCAGTAATTTTGAAATCGATTTTTAATCCATACTATAATATCAAATTTTTAGAATTTTCGTCATTTACCGTTAATATAAATAAACTTTTGATTCCCAGATAGAGGGCGGACTACAAAAATTAAATTTTGGTGGTTTCTGCTTTCTATCTCTATCTGTAAACAGGTGATCGTAGCTTGTATCCCCTCGCCTCTATGTTATACAGCGTGCCCAGAAACCCTCTTTACAGATGGGAAATCTTTTATTTTTGACTTTATAGAAAAAAGTTATTCTTCATAAAAAGTTCTGCTTGTTGAGAAAATAACACACAAATCAAAAATTTTGACCTAGCATATACGGGGTGTCAAAAAAGTAAAAACGATAAATGCCGTAGAAGGAAAACTATCTTTAATTTTAATTGCAAAGTAAACAATAACGTAAGAAAGTGTCGTCTAAAACTGAAAAGTGATCGAATATAAAATCTGACAAAATAACTTTATGGTCATTCATATTTAGGGGAGAGTGGGGCAGGTTGAAACACGGGGCAGGTCGTAACAATTCAAATTTCGCGGGTTCTTCCACGACGATCGTCATCTCCCTATTTAATACAGTAAAAGACTTCAGAGCTGTAAAAAGGTGATCGTAGCTTGTATCCCCACGCCTCTATGTTACACAGCGTGTCCAGAAACCCTCTTTACAGATGGGAAATCTTTTATTTTTGACTTTATAGAAAAAAGTTATTCTTCATAAAAAGTTCTGCTTGTTGAGAAAATAACACACAAATCAAAAATTTTGACCTAGCATATACGGGGTGTCAAAAAAAGTAAAAACGATAAATGACGTAGAAGGAAAACTATCTTTAATTTTAATTGCAAAGTAAACAATAACGTAAGAAAGTGTCGTCTAAAACTGAAAAGTGATCGAATATAAAATCTGACAAAATAACTTTATGGTCATTCATATTTAGGGGAGAGTGGGGCAGGTTGAAACACGGGGCAGGTCGTAACAATTCAAATTTCGCGGGTTCTTCCACGACGATCGTCATCTCCCTATTTAATGCAGTAAAAGACTTCAGAGCTGTAAAAAGGTGATCGCAGCTTGTATCCCCACGCCTCTATGTTACACAGCGTGTCCAGAAACCCTCTTTACAGATGGGAAATCTTTTATTTTTGACTTTATAGAAAAAAGTTATTCTTCATAAAAAGTTCTGCTTGTTGAGAAAATAACACACAAATCAAAAATTTTGACCTAGCATATACGGGGTGTCAAAAAAAGGAAAAACGATAAATGCCGTAGAAGGAAAACTATCTTTAATTTTAATTGCAAAGTAAACAATAACGTAAGAAAGTGTCGTCTAAAACTGAAAAGTGATCGAATATAAAATCTGACAAAATAACTTTATGGTCATTCATATTTAGGGGAGAGTGGGGCAGGTTGAAACACGGGGCAGGTCGTAACAATTCAAATTTCGCGGGTTCTTCCACGACGATCGTCATCTCCCTATTTAATACAGTAAAAGATTTCAGAGCTGTAAAAAGGTGATCGTAGCTTGTATCCCCACGCCTCTATGTGACACAGCGTGTCCAGAAACCCTCTTTACAGATGGGAAATCTTTTATTTTTGACTTTATAGAAAAAAGTTATTCTTCATAAAAAGTTCTGCTTGTTGAGAAAATAACACACAAATCAAAAATTTTGACCTAGCATATACGGGGTGTCAAAAAAAGTAAAAACGATAAATGCCGTAGAAGGAAAACTATCTTTAATTTTAATTGCAAAGTAAACAATAACGTAAGAAAGTGTCGTCTAAAACTGAAAAGTGATCAAATATAAAATCTGACAAAATAACTTTATGGTCATTCATATTTAGGGGAGAGTGGGGCAGGTTGAAACACGGGGCAGGTCGTAACAATTCAAATTTCGCGGGTTCTTCCACGACGATCGTCATCTCCCTATTTAATGCAGTAAAAGACTTCAGAGCTGTAAAAAGGTGATCGTAGCTTGTATCCCCACGCCTCTATGTTACACAGCGTGTCCAGAAACCCTCTTTACAGATGGGAAATCTTTTATTTTTGACTTTATAGAAAAAAGTTATTCTTCATAAAAAGTTCTGCTTGTTGAGAAAATAACACACAAATCAAAAATTTTGACCTAGCATATACGGGGTGTCAAAAAAAGTAAAATCGATAAATGCCGTAGAAGGAAAACTATCTTTAATTTTAATTGCAAAGTAAACAATATCGTAAGAAAGTGTCGCCCAGAACTGAAAAGTGTTCGAATATAAAATCTGACAAAATAACTTTATGGTCATTCATATGTAAAGGAGAGTGGGGCAGGTTGAAACACGGGACAGGTCGTAACAATTCAAATTTCGCGGGTTCTTAAGCAAATGTTTGTTGGCAATACTGAAGCTGAATTGGCCGATCCTCAAACTAATTACTTTATGAATCTTTCGATGTCAGTGCAGTTTTAGTTATTGCGTAGTGCGGATTACAGTATTTTAAGGCAAAAAAAGTAAATTTTTGGTCTTTTAATATCACAGTCATTGTAAGGTCATATGATTTTTGATTGTTTAAACTGTTTTCTCTAATTATTATGGGTCACATTTGGCATTAAACTGGGTGCATACGATTTGAATAAGTGAAATCCCGTCGGAGTAAAATCCGTAAAAAATAAATGTTAAAAAAATTTGTTTCAATGTACCCCTATCATGGGGCAGAATGAAACAAAAATATTATTTTAAAGTCAAGCATAAATTTATATATACATATATTGCCATTGTTCTTTTTCTAAAATTACAAGACTAGCAGCATAAACTATAATTATTGTTTCAACCTGCCCCACTTTCCCCTACCTTTGAATTTAAAAAAAATTAAATAACATTACCAAAATAAACAACAATAATATTTTATAAAATACTACACTAAGCTTCAACATAATGACCGTTTCTTTACATACAAACTATTGTACGTCGTAAAAATTCCGCCACTGCATTTCTAACCATCAGATGAGGCCACGTTCACCTCAAACGAAGTGGTGTTCCCAAAATTGTAGGTGGATTATTCACTTTCTTACGCTATTGTACTTTGCAATTAAAATTAAATATAGCTTTCCTTCCACGGCATATATCGTTTTAACTTTTTTTGATACCCCGTATATGCTGGGTCAAAATTTTTGATTTGAGTGTTATTTTCTCAACAAACAGAACTTTTTACGAATAATAACTTTTTTCTGTAAAGTCAAAAATAAAAAAGTTTCCCATTTATTAAGATGGTTTCTAGACACGCTGTACAGGGTCTTCCAACGAGGACTGAACAGGGGCTCATTTTTGAGCTTCCTTGTATTTAAAGAAAAATCTAAAATAGCCAATCGATGTACTTTTTCCTGCAGAATTCAAAAATGAAACCAAAAATTTATTTGAACCAGAAACAAAAGAGTTACGCTATGGTTAAGGTGTTTTTTAAATGGAACATACGTAGCTTTTTTTATACGATTTTCGGAACGAGTGATTTTTTTTATGTCCGTTCTGATTAATATATTTAATATTGTGACAGCTATTGTTATTAAATTTTAATGTTTTATCCAGTATAATTTAACTTCAACCTGTTTGAAACATACACTAGGTAATAAAGGTAAAATCACCTTCAAATCCTTCAAAGTCAAAAAATTTGACAAATTTACTATAATATATATATATATATATATATATATATATATATATATATATATATATATATATATATATATATAAAAAATATATATATATATATATATATATATATATATATATATATATATATATATAATTTCTGTGAAAATTTGCAATAAATCTTCTCCTTGCTTCTCTTGCATTTTCTTGGCATTTGTAGAACAAGATAACAATCTGCAATCTCTCATCTAATGAATATTTCATTTCGGCAATATTATAGTAAATTTGTAAAATTTTTTGACTTTGAAGGATTTCAAGGTGATTTTACCTTTATTACCTAGTGTATGTTTCAAACAGGTTGAAGTTAAATTATACTGGATAAAACATTAAAATTTAATAAAAATAGCTGTCACAATATTAAATATTTTAATCAGAACAGACATAAAAAAATCACTCGTTCCGAAAATCGTATAAAAAAAGCTATGTTCCATTTTAAAAACACCTTATCCATAGCGTAACTCTTTTGTTTCTGGTTCAAATAAATTTTTGGTTTCATTTTTGAATTCTGCAGGAAAAAGTACATCGATTGGCTATTTTAGATTTTTCTTTAAATACAAGGAAGCTCAAAAATGAGCCCCTGTTCAGTCCTCGTTGGAAGACCCTGTACATATAGTTAATGTCTTTGACAGTTAACAACTCCAGACTCCTTGCCTTTCCCTAGACTAAAGAAAGAAAATTGATTACTTTTTTTAGTCTAGGTGTACCCTTGGCCCAAAAGAAATTTTAAAGACTCGTATTGCATTTAATTTTGTTACGATACTTAATAGCTCTGGTGGATAATTGAAAACTGATGTTAATAATCCCAAATAATTTATTTGGAAATACCTCTTATTTTGCAACAACCACTTTTGCAGTTTAAAGGTGAAATTTCTTCGAAGTAGTGTTTATAGCACAAGATTGCCGAAACACGTGGATAAAAATAAAATAACGCAACTTTAATGAAATTTTATTTCATGAAATGATTTCCTACGATATCCCTAAAAAGCTCTTAATTTTTCACCCTCAATTGATGCTATCTTCCCTCCTTTCCGGTGGGTTGAACGGACCAAAAATCGGTCTTCGTCATTTTCTTGAGTTTCTGTCAACTTTACCTCAAAAACAGCTACGAAATTAACGATAATTGAATTATCTATATAAAGATTATATACATATTTTTGTCAATTTCATATTCAACATGCTAATGACCATACAAAGCTAAGCAAACTTTCCAAAATTTTAAATTTTTCGAATAGTGTCCATGGAAGGCAAACTTCAGCAACAAGCGTGATATTTACTGCTTAAGTGGAAATCTTAGAACGACCCGACTATAATAATATCTATTAGATATTTTTTGGTTCCTTAAGTTACCAAACATGTATTATGTAGATCAAATAGATGGTTTAAGCCACATATAAAAACCTACAAATTTTTATTGCATATTAGTATATATTATTATATCATTCTACTGCTAAACATCCGTGACCTTATTATTTAATGGTATCAATTTACCAAATTATAAATAAAAAATGTCACTCCTAATAAAAGTTTTTGCTTGTAAAATAAATTTAATAAGATTCGCATTATGAAAAATTTAATTTTTTATACAGGAAGCATACAAAATACGAAAGCGGTATTTTGCGTAACAGTAAACATGCCTTGTTTGTCAATTTTTACCAAAAGAACAACTATAAAATATGTTTTAAATTAAATCCTAAGCCGAAATACAAGATTTCATTAAACAATTTAAATATTAAAAGTAATGAGTTGTATCACATTATATTTTTAAAGCCCCAACTATTCTCTCTTACACCTTTAACCAGAGTACTAGTTTCTACATATTAAACAATAATGACACATATGGACATGTTTCAGTGTCTTTATTAAATGAAGCAATTATTTAATGTAAAATACTTCTCGTCAAAATGCTATCTACTGAACAAAGGATTTTTATAGTCAAGTGTTATGGTGATGGCTAAACCACTACATCATGGAACAACTTAGTAAGTTTGTAGGAATCTCAATAACTGAAGTGACAATCTACAACACAATAAAAAAAATTCCAAAGAACTGGTTCGGTTTTGAATCTCAAGAAGAAGAAATATTACCAAAACGATGCTGCCACAGTTTTACTTCTTCAGTCTTTTAGAGAAACTCCTGTGATGTCCCTTAGAAATCGTGCTAAACATCTTCTAGAAGTTGTGAAAACTCATATTCAGATGATCTTAAAAGAAAATAAATTATTTCCGTTCAAACCCCACTTTAAAAGAAAATTGGAAGAAGCGAAAAGACTAGATGTTTGTTTATGGGTGGAAGACCAAATTTTAAGTGGAAATATCCATTTTTATAAATTTATTATGTTTTCAGATGAATATACATTTTCTAATAATGAAACTGTAGCATCCCAGCATGTCAGGTACTGATCTCGATAAAACCCCGAATTTAGGGTAATGAGGCGAAGACAATATTTTATAAAAGTGAGTGTGTGCGCGATATCTACCCATGCCATTATAGGTCCATATTTTTTTAATAGCACATGCAATAAAATATCTTACTTAGAATAGCTGGATACATTTTTTAGCGATGAACTCGAAAATTTTCCATTAAATTTTCGTCAAGAAATGTATTTTCAACAAAATGATTGTCCAGTACATTGTGCTCGCGATTTAATAGAATGGCTTCACCGCAGATTTGGTCCAAGGTGGATCGGTAGAAAGGGCCCAATTTTGTGGCCCCCAAGGAGCCCGAACTTAACGCTGGCCGATATGTTTTTTGAGGCCGTTTAAAACAAATTGTTTATGCTACTCCAATACCAAATAATACTGACGTACTAAAAGGCAGAATTACCCAGGCCGTTCGTTCCATAACCCAGGAAGAAATCAGAAATTCTTTCAGATATCTAAGGAAGCAGTTAGAAAAATGTGTTGGATATGGGGGTGGAGTTTTTGAATTTTGATATATTTATTGGGTAATTATGTAGTATACCCATTTCTGCTATTTTTGAGTTTTTTGAAAAAATTCTTTTATGGTCACATTCTACTGTCTTTCCTGATTGCCAATATACGTGGGCACATAAAAAATTATGTTGTTTTTTTATTAATTTTAAAATTTTTCAACTTTTAGGTTAGCTTTTTCAATGAAACCCGTCGTGGTACACATACTCGAAATTTCTGATGGAAAGAGGCTGCCAAATTTACAAATCGTTTTCCTACAAATACTGCTAGCTTTACATAAAGTTAGCGGGAAAATGCGAAAATGAACCAAATTTAACCAAAAGGGGAAAAAGATGACCCCAACCAACACCCTGGCGCACCGATCCCTCTTCGGCTGCGAGGAAAGAGACTGGTCAGGGCCCCTAACCACGTGCTAACCCTGTTCCGACCTTAGGGTGCCCTCCGATCCACCGTTATCCCACCGTAAGATCGAAAATATTAGATCTGTCACCTAATTGACCGACTTAGAAAAGTTTTTTTATGCGAACGGTGGATCGGAGGGCACCCTAAGGTCGGAACAGGGTTAGCACCTGGTTAGGGGCCCTGACCAGTCTCTTTCCTCGCAGGCGAAGAGGGATCGGTGCGCCAGGGTGTTGCTTGGGGTCATTTTCGGCCGTGTTCTAGAAGCGGTACAAAGTTCGCCAAGATTAATTTCATTTGGGATAAAAAATAGGTAAACGTGGCAACACAGGACACAGCACTATTGTTGACAATGTTGACAGGTGGGAAAATAATGGCGGCTAATAGCGACTTAAAATGGAATTTTGTATAGAAAAAAGCAATTTTCTTAGCTATTAACCGTTTTTCTTCGATTTTACACTTCATTACGTTGGGAAAAGTGTTGTTAAGCCTTTTACGATGTTGTGTTTTTTGTTTTTACCCGCCGCCCAGCACCCCTATTCGCTCCCAGGTCCCGTAAGTTTGTTTCATTAAAAATTATCAAAAAACAACATAATTTTTTATGTTCGCACGTATATTGGCAATCAGGAAAGACAGTAGAATGTGACCATAAAAGAATTTTTTCAAAAAACGCAAAAATAGCAGAAATGGGTATACTACATAATTACCATTTATTGTATTGCTTAGTTTATATCATATTCTTTTGAGTTTAATTAAAAGTTAGTATTATTTAAAAACTGCACTTAAATAAGAAGTATTTTGAATTAAATAATTGCTTCATTTAATAAAGACATTGACAAACATATCCATAGGTATCAATATTGTTTAATATGTAGAAACTAGTACTCTGGTTAAAGGTGTGAGAAAGAATAGTTGTGACTAAAAAAATAATGTGATAAAACTCGTTACTTTTAATATTTAAATTTTTTAATAAAATCTTGAACTTCGGCTAACAATTGCATCATTTTTTGTCATCATTGAAAAACATAGAAGAGTTTTTATATTTTTAAAATTATTAATTTTTGCAATATTTGCAAATGTTATAAATTTGAAAAACAAATATTGTGCATGAGACATATGCGATATTAAAATTAATATACACTTCTTTAGATGTAAATTAATGCAAATGTTTTTTTTTTTCGGGTTTCCTGTAGTTTAATTATCTACAAATGATTCCGTCTTATAGCGATTCTCTAATATATTAAAAGAGTTAATGACACTTGCAGTTACCGGTACTACCCATATGTAAACCAGGTTATTTTTTATAACGTTTTTACAGTAGAATGATGACACGACAGGTTATCTCACGACAAAGTAGTAATTACATACATAATTAGATAGGTATATCTAATTAATAGGTCTCGACGTTTTAAATATATGAGTATTCGGCTTTTTTCACTTCCCGCAGTCTAGAAGCTTGTTTTTAATACATTCAAGCAGCATAATAAGCACCAACTGCAGTCAAATTTGAAGGAGTGTCTGTTTGTCTGTCAAAAGGAAATATTCTCGAAACTTGTTGCCCATGTTTTAATGATAATGATCAACAACAATTATTTCTGACATCTTAAATACATATTTATAAAAAATCTGGTGTGGTAACAACACATACAGGCCAGAGGCATATTGAAATGGCCGCCATTTTGAATGGGGCCAAGTCAGTTTCTTAAAACTTCGGAAATAAACAGATAAATTAAAGAATCTTTCCAATGAGGTGACCAAATGAGCAAACCCAATTCCTTTGGTTCACAAGAGGCAGCACCATCGCTTAAGAGCACGAATAGGTTAGTAATAGAAAAATTGCACAATAAAAGAAACCTGCTTAGGACAAAGGAATTTTTCCTATCAAATCTCCGGAACTAAAAACAAAAAGGAAAACATACAAAAACAGGAAGAGCTTCATAAATTAATTACAATTATGTATGAGCTTACAGCATGCTCCTAGCAGATTAATTATTTTTCTAAAAATATTTATTAAAAATATAACTATAAATATATGTAGCTTTTATAATTATTAGTAATTATGTTTAAATAACTTTTAATTTAATTTAAAGTTATAATTAAGTTAAGATGGATTATCTCAATTTATATTTTATTAGGTATCCGACAAAATATTGTTTTCTATCGACTACATACGCTGCTCAAGTTTTAAATAATTAAATTACATCATAGAATGTAATAGTGAAGGGGCACCTTGCATGCAGTCCTACGGGTGTAATGTAAAATATTTGTAAACATGTTATTACTTATATTACCCACGGGTGGTCTGGTCCCAGTCCGGATATTCTAATTTCGTAAATATCGATACCAAACATTTACGAAGAAGAGAAAGGAGATTTTTGGCGCATAATTTAAAGAAATGGAAAATAAAAAGGCTGCAATTATAGATAGATTAGCACAAACCTGAGCAAACTGGAGCAAATATGAAAGATATCTTAGAATGATATGATAACACTCAACACTATGGAGGAGGGAAAATGTCAAGGGGCTGGTAATAGAATGTACCTAAAAATGGCTATATAAAAAAGGTTGGTTTATGGAAATTTTTCAAGAACATTTTTTCTAGCTATTAGAGTTCGCTTTATTTTCGAATTTATTAACAAATTTTAGACATTTATCTTCTCTCTATTTTCAGGGGTGGGGGGTAACTTTGGAATTTTAAATGGGACGATAAAAAAATTATTTACCATTTAATTTCAACTTGTGGGTCAAAGACGTGGGTCATGCGCTGTAACTACTAAGCAGGCAAAGCAGATTCGGTCTTGAAATATTGAATGAATACTTGAATGAAATATTAAAATAACTCGTAAGTTTATAATGGCGACTTATTAACAATGAGAAGACAAAAACCTGTCAAAACGTGGCGGATCAACTAGAAAATCTTAATTTAAACCACTAAATCTTAAACTTTTTAGCGAATTTTTTAGAGTACTTCTATGAAGTTTCAAGTTAATAGGACCATTTAAATCCATCCATCCACACAAAGTTTGATCCCCTGTTTCACCTTCTTAGGGGTTGAATTGTGAAAAATTTTAAGTTTTCGACCAAGCGGTGTGGGTAATGCGTTGACATGTCAGTCAGTCAGTTTTTTCTTTTATATATAGAGATAACGTAGTCTCAGAATCTCAGATACGCTGACCTGCGATAAGAACGAAAAGAATGAAAAAAAAAGGAAGATAGAAACTTGCTCCTACGAGCTAGAAGAGTAAAATTTTTATATTTAAATTTATGTAGAATAAAAAACGCAAAATAAAAGTAAGTCGGAAGAATTGCAATTGCTTCAATTTCTGCAACAAACACTCATTCTGTTAAATTGTTAGTTTTGTCACGAGCAATAACGTTGATCATAAAATGAGACATACTACATATGTTACAACTGTTATATAAGTCACTTCTATCTGCAAAATAGTAAAATGGATTATCGAGGCATTGCCATTTTCGACTTAATTTCAAATAAATATTTGAATAAATATTTTTTTAGAAATTTAAACGAAATAGATTTATCGTCGTGTATGTTCAAATATTAATGCGAAAATCTGAATGATTATTATTTTTACAACCTGTTAGTATTTATATGATGATCAAAATATAATTATATCGGTTGTTCAAGCAAAAAAGTGCCCAGGTATAACCACTGATTTCGAATCAAGTATAGATATCATTATTTTCAATTTAGACCAATCAGGGATTCCCAAGATATTTATAACTCGGCAAACGATATGGTTCCCAACATTATTAAGAAAGGATTCGATGTCCGTATACTGTGAGCGTATCGAACGTGAAGCCTTATATTTGTTGTTTGTTATGAAAACATTTCCCCTAGGGGTAGAGTTTACGAACTTTAAGGAAATACGTAATTGAATCAAGAATGGTAGTAGAAAGAGATAAAATAGCATTGGAGTGTTGGAGCTCAGAAGTGTTGCTGCTGCTGGTTGCTTAGGAAAAACGTCTGCGAACACTCGGTTACACGTACGTCTTTGTCTAATGAACTAGAAAAGAAAAAGTGCGACTTATAGATTTATAAATGACTCGGAGCGACTTTAAATAAACACGTTTAGAAATAATATAACCTATAAATAATAAAACCTTTTGAACTTAAATTTATTATTATTTAGCAGAAAAATTAAATATTTTAGGGCTTTTATTACTTTTAGTAAATCTTGTGATGCTTCTAACGTATTTTTTGTACAAAAATACAAGGTAAAATAAGATGTGGCCAATGTTTACAAATTGTGTTTACAGTGTCGTTTAGAATGGTTTGTTTTGGCTTCAAAGAATGTTAAACCATCCCATATCCATTCTTAATAAATCCATGGTTCCCAACTTACTTTGAGAACCGCTATTGCCAGGCTTTCAGTCATGCAGAATATTTGCAGATTCAGTGGCGGGCGATGAAATTTCAAAGTTGTATATCTCTGTTCCTACACAGGACCCGTACCAAATTTAGGGGTTTTAATAGCGAGCCCCCTGGGAATGTTTTGTTAAAGAAAAAAAACATTTTGCAATTTGCGAAAAAAGTTAAATTTTTGCTGAGCCCCCCTGGGAAAAAATGAACGCGTTTAGGTATTTTATTTATTATTTTTTCTAAACAAATTTTAACTGTTCCCGGATTCGCTGCGAAGGTGTACATAAACGAGCACTTAACCCTGGCAAACAGAATCTTGCATAAACAATCACGTGAAGCTGCTAAGAATAAAAGTTATAAATTTGTGTGGGTTAGAAATGGAAACATATTTGTAAGACGATCGGAAACATCTCCAGTGCTTCATATTAAAATGCCAATGTCCTAAACAGGATGTAGGTTTTTGAGCCTTACACTGTATATGTTTTAGAGTTTTTTCGGGGGAGATGGCATTTGATTTGGAAATATACTACCAAAATTGCAGAGGGCTACGATCTAAGACTGTAAATTTTTATCATAATGTGCTAAGTTCTGAATATAGTATTGTGTGCTTAACAGAAACATGGCTTAATCCAAGTGTTTATAGTAGTGAATTATTTGATCAAAGCTATCAGGTATTCAGGCGAGAGATGTGATACTGTCTCAGAGAAATCTGATGGCGGTGGTGTCCTTATTGCTGCCCATAAGGATTTGCATCATCAGGTTCTACAGTCCAATGCCGAGGATGTGGTTGTCTGTGGAAAACGTAAAGGGTGAAACAATTTATATTTGTTATTTATACTTGTCTCCAGGTGACTCCGTTTCTTACTATAGTTTTTTTTTTATCAAAAATCCAAACATAACTCAGTTTCAATAAGAGTACTGTAATTATTTTGGGGGACTTCAACTTTCCGACTATACAGAGGGTACCGTTGGGGAATGAGCCTCGACATTACGCTCCGACAAACGTCAACAACAAATATTCTGAAATCATTGATTGATATGTGCTCTTTTACAGAGCTAATGTAATTTAATGGCATTTTAAATAATAATAACGATAGAATGTTGGATTTAATATTTTGTAATAAACTAAATATCGAGGCCGTCAACCATTGTGAAGACCCGCTCGTCGAGGATTCCTACCATCCTGTTTTGGGTATATCCATCAGAGAGGTCTACGTAAGAGATTTAAAGCCAGAGGAATTAGCTAATCTAAACTTTAACAACGCAAACTACGACACTATCAACAATAAATTGGCAACAATCTCATGGACGGATTGTTTTGATGAAAATAATTTGAATAAGTCTGTCACTTTATTCTATAATATATTAAATAACGTTATAAAAGAAAATGTTCCATCGTATAAAGTCCGTGGTGATTTCCCTAAATACATTAAAAATGATACAGTAAAAACTACAAAAGAAAAAATTAAGGCTCATGAATTGTATAGAACTTGTAAAAATTATATCTACTACCGAAAGTTTTCTTTGTTGAGGAGGACTTCTAAACAGCTGATGAGTAGAGATTACCGGGATTATATTAATACTATGGAAGATGAAATCTATATTAATTCAAGTAGTTTTTGGAGGTTTGTTAAGAGTAGAAAAAAAGGTGATCTGGCTTTTCCCAATTCTATAACTTACGGTAACCGCACTACAACCTAGGGCAAGGGAATCTGTAAATTGTTTGCGGATTATTTTAGTGAAGTTTCCATTCCACATTCTCTTGCCGATCGTCCTGTCTCTCACACTCTGCCTGAAAATCAAATTTCAATATCTGAAAAACAAATATCCGATACTATATTTTCACTGGATGCAAAAACGGGTCCCGGTCCTGATAACATTCCGGGCATTTTCATTAAGAATTGCAGAGTGCACCTTATCAAACCTATATTTCATATTTACAACTTATCCTTAAAACATGAAATTTTCCCATTAGTTTGGAAACTATCCTACTGTACCTCTGTCCAAAGGGGGCGATAATCATAATGTAAAAAACTATAGACTCGTAAGTAAGCTTGAACTCTTTGGCAAGATGTTCGAAAAAATTATTCACGAAATTATACTTACTAAAGTTAAAGATATTATTATTACGCAATAATATGGATTTTTTTCCACGTATATCTATTGATACGAATTTGATAAAGTTTGTTGACTTTGTGGCTCAAACAATGGACGATCGGAGACAGATCGATGTCGTGTATACTGATTTCAGGAAGGCGTTTGACAAAATTAGTCATAGTATATTGGTTGAGCGCGTTGCTGGGGTCTGTGTGACTGGCGGTCTGCTTAAAGGGATTTGGTCATATTTGACCGACAGACAGCAAATGGTTTATGTTGATGGATTTCCATCTGAACCACTTTTGGTTACATCGGGAGTACCCCAGGGCAGTCACCTTGGCTCTTTCTTCTTTATATATATATATATATATATATATATATATATATATATATATATATATATATATATATATATATATATATATATATATATATATATATATATATATAAATAAAATTCATCAATGTTTTTCTAATTCTCATTTTTTACTTTATGCAGATGATTTAAAATTTTTTTAGAACTCTTAGGGATCAAGATGACTGTCTCAAGTTGCAGAAGGATCTTAATTCCTTCGTGATATATTGTGAACGGTGTTACCCGAAATCGCCACTATAATTACTTGCCCTTAAATTGGCAGCCCAAAATCGCCACGGCTTACAGAGTTACCCGGACACCTATAGCCCAAAATCGCCATGAGCCTTTTATTTATAAGATAATAGTATATATATTTAATAACTTGATAGTTCATAATAAATTATTTGCCATAGATACAATTTTACAAAATAAAACTACATACAGAAGCAGTGAGAGAGAGAGAGATAGAGAGAGAGAGAGAGAGAGAGAGATACTGCACATGTGTGAAGGTATAGTCAAAGATATTCCTTCCTCACTGATGGAAACAATCTGAAAGAATGCTTAGCAAACAACAGCTAGAAATATACTGAATTAAACATTTAATTTATTCAGAAGATAAGAGTAGTGGCGATTTTGGGCTATACCCTCTGCAGGTAAAATGTTTGACAATACATTAACAAGGGGTTCGTGGCGATTTTAGGATGTAGCCATTGTGAATCAAACAGCTTATTTTTGAATTTAGACAAGTGTGTATCAATCTCATTTACTAGAAATAAACAAACTTTACAATATAAAATCAGTCGAGCGGATTCGCGACTTAGGTGTTATTATGGACTCTAAGATGCTATTTAATTTTCATGTGAAATACGTTGTTAATCAGTGTAATAGGTTATTGGGATTTGTGTTAAGAAATTGTTATGATTTTAGGAACCCTTCAACACCTCTCAATTTATATTACGCTTTTATATTGAGTCGTTTAAGTTTTGCATCGGTTGTTTGGAATCCTCGTTACGCAGTCTATCAGCAGAGACTGGAGGGTATTCAAAACAGATTTTTAAGATTCTTGTCTCGCAAAACAGATGTAGCAATAGTAAATAGTATAGAAAAATTCAAAATATACCGTTGATTTTTTGACTGCAATAAATCCTTAATGATGTCTTAGGCTATAAAAGCTCATAAATGTCCATCCCTTTCAGACAGGGCTGGCCCTTAATATTTTACCTGCGACATGAATTATACCAATTGTTAAGATTATTATTTTCCAATTCATTTTAGGTAAAAATGGTTAAAATTAAATTTTTACAGGTAATTAAATTAATTACCTGTAACTTAAGCACTTAATATTAATAATATATAATGATATTTTATTAAGGCACCTTCAGTCACCTTTTTAGCTTTCCTGTGTGAGGTGCGAGTTGTGTGCGCTAATTTTGTCTTTTTATTTTAACTATTTAGTTTGCTTAGTTAAACTATTTTTTAAGTATAATGTGGCGTCCATGGACTCATGCTGATGGTGCAGCTAGTAGTGTATCTTTAAAAAGAAAGCATTTATCACCCGATGCGAAAGAAATAGTCAAAAATGTATATTCATCTTTACTAAGAAGGGGTTTGAATAAAAATGCTGCTTTAGCAGAAACTAGTGCTTTAGCTAAAATTCCCTTAACTTCGATAAAGGACATAACAATGAAACCTATTAATGCAAGAAAACAACGAAACGACGTTGGCCAATTAAGAAGTATAGACGAGAGTGATAAGGACCTATTAAGAAGAAAAATTTATGCTATGTATGAAGAACAATCTGTACCCACATTAAAATAATTAAAAATTAGGCTAGCAAAAGACGAAACAAATATTTCATGCAGCATATCAAGCCTAAGGAGAATTTTACTTCAAATGGGTTTTAAGTATCGCGCCATTGACAAAAAACAAGTTTTAATGGAATCGGAGCGTTTACGGAAATGGCGTCTTAAATATTTGACGAGTATTAAACAGTATAGATTGGAGAATCGGCCAATTATCTACCTTGATGAAACATGGTTTGATACTCATGACACCCCAAAAAAAGGATGGAATGATTTTTCAAAAAAATGTCAAACCAAGGCTCCTTCGAATAAAGGCAAAAGAATTACCATCATACATGCAGGTTCAGAAAATGGATTTGTTCAAAACTGTTTGTTGCTTTCAGCCAAGAACATTGCAGATTCCTATTTGGACTACCATCAAGATACGAATGCAAAGCTTTTTGAAGAATGGTTTGAATATCGCCTTCTTAAAAATATTCCCAAAAATAGCATTATTGTAATGGATAATGCTAGTTATCACAGTCATCAGACAAAATTAGTCCCAAATTCCAACAGCACCAAGCCAGAAATTCAAAATTATATGTTAAATAATGATATATTTTTTGAAGAATCTTACAAAAAAAGAGAACTTCTTCAAGTATTAAATGCTTATAATATTGAAAAAGAATATGTGTGTGATAAACTTGCCGCCGAAAACGGTCATACAGTGTTACGTCTTCCCCCCTACTATTGCGTTTTTAATCCAATTGAACAAATATGGCACGAATTAAAATCAAATGTTAGGAGAGAAAATACTACTCCCACATTAAGTACATCTGTGGTGGAATTAATACAAAAACATGTAAATAATATTTCTACGGACAGGTGGAAGAATTGTCTACAACACGTGATTAAGGTGGAAAACTCTTATCTGATTCTTAGTGATAGTGTTCAACCCTTAATAATTAGTTTAGGTTTAGATGAAGATAATAGTGATAGTGAGACAGAACTGAATATAGAATAGGTAAAATATTTTATAGAATTAATAATTTGTCTCTTTATAAATAATTTATTGAATGTAGTATTGTTTGATAATGTATTTTCTTGTGTATTTTAGATGTATTTTAGACTTATTATGATTGTATTTGTTTTATTGGATTTTGGACGTATGTAAGTGCTGTGTAGGTATATTAACATGAATAAATAATTTTGAAATAAGAGAATATGTATGCATATAAAAACAAAATCCACCCCAGCGCCCATTCATTGCAGTTTAAAGATGTTGGGATCAACACAATGGGGTTCAATCAGGTAGTTGATTTATGGCAGTAAAAGCCAACGGTATATTTTGAACATTACTTTAACTATATTCCTATTCGTAAAAGATTTTCAATTTTAACATTGCATGGTAGACGGGTGGTCTCTGATCTCCTTATGGTGATAAAGTAAGAAACGGTCATGCCGATTCCAATTTTTGAGGTCAAAACTCAGTTTTAAGGTACCTGTCAGAGATTTGAGACTGTATAAAACCTTTAGAAAAAACGAATTCAGGGCAAAACTCTCCTATTTGTATGATGAGTCACACTTTTAATACTTACTGTAATGGTATGTTGGTGTTCGATACGTCTATACTATCCGGTATAAGAGACATGTTAGGTCACTCTCCTTTAAGTCACTAAGAACATTACCCACTAATTTATTATAAAACTGCGGATACTTAGTGCACCTGGGTCTGTTGTATTCCTATTTCCGAATAAATAAATATTAGTTTGTCGAAAATTTTTAAATTTTAAAAGAAAAAGTGTTAGTAGAAAGCTATAGTCATTTGAGGTTTATCATCATGTAAACTTTTCCTGTCTAATGTCTAATAAAACTAACAAGAATTGTGCAAGAAACTATAGATTTCTAAAAAAGCCGCGAAACACAGGAAAAAAACGAAACGAAAAAAGAAACAGCATGCGTGTTGTAAATTTTGCATACTACCGCCTGAGTTTTCACTACTTCTTGGCGGTTGCCATAGCGACCGCCGTAAGCTTTAGGACAGATCTTGCGGCGGAGTATCTGCAGCCCATCTCAGCGTTTTAGATACCGTTAAGTGATGAAAATTAGTAAGCGGGACCAGGCGCCGCCGCCGGTACCATGCTTGATTTTCGTTTTAAATATATTTCGTACATCTAGGTTACTTTGGAGAAATGTTAATGTTGTTATCATAAATTTTATTTCTTTGATCTTTTTGAATTTTCCAGGGAGGGCGGCGCCACAGAGCCACCCCGCACCAGCCGCTACTGGACAAAGGCATATAATTCATTAAAGAAATCATAATTTATTTTGTTCTGTTCTTTTCAAATCGCAGCTCACAAAAATTGATCTTAATTAAAACGGAACAGATTTATAAAATGTTTTATGCATCTCCTACTTATTTTTAGATCTGGAATGTGATATCATTCGTGTTTGTCCTGAATACAGTCCTAGCATTACCTGAAAATTTTCGCCTTCCAGAGGTTCAAGACTTTTCTCCCCCAGAAGAAGTAAATGCTCTACAAAGCAGTCAAAAAGTCCAAAGATCTATAAGTGATCATGTAGGGGTAAGACCAGATCATTTAGGTGTTATTAAAGTATTGCAAACATGGCTTGTTACAGGGACGTCTATACCCTAGTTGGAAATAAAATTAGCATCCGACTTGAAAATAAAATTGGGTAATTTGAAAATGCGAAATACGACAAGACTTCGGTTAAAGTAATATACCTTACAGGGTGTCCGAAAAGTCTTCGTACGGGCAAATATCTTTGCTACTAATAAAGATAGACAACTTTATCAACCCCCTTGAGGGGTGACGGTAGGGAGTTGAGGTCAAAAATTTTAAATACAGCCCTATGCCGTGTGGTCCCTTATTTTAAAGGTCTTCAAAAAAGAAACATTTTACCGCAAAACCCGAGGTCCGTATCTTAATTCGTTTTTAAATGGCAAGCCTATAAAAATTAAAAGTCCCACCCAAGCAAACTCCCTAGCGTCACCCCTCAAGGAGGTTGAGAAAGTTAAATTACATAAAAAAGTAGATTTATTAACCAATAAAATACAACCGAAAGCTGTTGTCTCTATCTTTATTAATAGCAAATATATTTGCCCGTGCTAAGACTTCCCAGACACTCTGTATGTTATATTACTTTAACCGAAGTCTTTCCGTATTTCGCATTTTCAAATTACACAACGTGGGTAAATAAATATTTGTATTTTATTTTCAAATCGGATCCTAATATTATTTCCAACTAGAGTAGAGACGTCCCTGGAGTAACCCATGTTTACAATGCTTTAGTTATTATACAGTAGCGACCGGTTCTGCACCATAAGAAATATGTATAGAAAAAAAGGCTTCAAAAGTACCGTTTTCCTTTAACAAGAATTTTTCCTTTTTAGCGTCAAAACACGGAGGACACGATTAAAGAGGTTGAAGACTTAATCAAATCAAATCCGGAACTTCCCAGATTAACCAGGGGTGAAATTCTGGATATACTGGATAACATAACTCAACAAGATCAAAAAAAATTGATCGATACTATCAACAGAGATGCTTACGATAGAGATCCCAAGGCTCTGATGGTCGTAAAGGCTTACACTCCTTTAGGATCCGGTGAGGTAATGTATAGTTTTTTGCAAATTCGTCAAAGAAATATTGTAGAACTACCGGGTTAGGTAATTGTGGCATTCCATGTTAATCGGATCAGCAGCCTGCCCTAAAAGTAGCACCACGAAAAAAGAAACTTCGAGGTCTCAAATTATTTGTATGAGCATCCCAATTCAAAAGGAACTTGGCTCTTTGGAAAATTCAATATAGCGCCCGAAATCCATAAAATGAGACTTGATTAATCGCACAGCATATTCGATTAAAATGCAAGAATTTGTCAAAGCGGCTGAAATATAAATACCATAAGGATTTTCGAGGTCGCTGATTACAAATATGGAGTCAGAATCACAGAATTTGAAATGGCGGATTAATACGGCGGTAAAGAGCCCAGTAACCCTTAACCAAGGACCTGGATAATTCGGATCTGATTCCATATTCGTAGTCAGCGACCGCAAAAATCTCAGAATAATAATTTTCATGTATGTTGTATCATGAAACTAATGTTTTAAAGACTTTAGAAAAAAGTTGTTTAGACGATTTTATTGGAACTGGCGTTACGTTGCGTCCCACAGCTACTTGAATGAGATAGCATTCAAACAGCAAACGATTTTTTTTTTCATTCCATCTTGAC
This sequence comes from Philopedon plagiatum, assembly GCA_963971165.1. NCBI lineage: Eukaryota > Metazoa > Arthropoda > Insecta > Coleoptera > Curculionidae > Philopedon > Philopedon plagiatum. The sequence goes on from OZ020192.1 coordinate 15,038,781, forward strand.
TATTTCCAGTACAGATTTTTATTATTCAATAAATCGAGTGCGAAAATCACTACTAGTCATATATATGTACCAAACTGCAAAGATAATAGATTGATAATTAAAAATATGTAACAATTAAATAATTGAAACCTAATAAACCTATTCGATGCAGTGATTTTTTTTTTATAATTACATTAATAACAAATAAAATTTACTGAATGTTATTATCAATCTTGACGACATCAATTTTTACCTTGTTTGGTATAAACATTTTATTTATTCAAATTAAAAAAAGTACAGTAAACTCTCTTTCCAACTAACACGTGATTTACACGCTTCTGTTTATAATAATATCCTTTATACAAGCTTTTATTTAACTTCACCTGTTAGCATGTATGTATGTATGTTTGTATGTATGTTAGTATGTTTAGGTCAAATATTGCAATCAAAATTTAGACTAGTTCTAATTAAGCTAGAGCTTTGAAATCTAGTACACGTGTATAAGTCAGGTGACACTGCAATATGGTATATTTAATATTGTTCTAAATCCAACATGGCGGACGCCCCAAGATGGCGGATTGCCTTTTTCTTTACAATCCTCTTGATACGGGTATCAAATGAAAGGGTTTGACGAGCAGAATACGATAAGTTGTGACGTAGTTCTCAACCCAATATGGCGGACGCCACAAGATGGCGGAACACCTTTTTTTCACAACCACCTTGACATGGATATCAAATGAAAGGGTTTGACGAGTAGAATATCATAAGCTATGTGACGGCATTCTAAACTCACTATGGCGGACGCCACAAGACGGCGGATTACCCTTTTCTTTACATTCCCCTTGATATGGGCATCAAATGAAAGGGTTTGACAAGTAAAATACGATAATCTATGTGACGTCATTCTAAACCCAATATGGCGGACGCTACGACCCAACCCAGCTGGATTACCGTTTTCTTGACAATCCCCTTGATATGGGCATTAAATGAAAGGGTTTGACGAGTAGAATACGGTAACAGATAAAACTTCTTATAATAGTGATGCATTATCAGAAATGCATAGGTTAAGACGTAACTGAAAATTTAAAAATAAAATCTTGTAAAGATACTTTTTAAAGACAAGCTTTTATTATTTGGATGTACTAAAACGAAAAAAATGAGTATAGTTTTTCATTGTGGCAATGCTAAATGCTATTTATAAGTGGACGTAGTTCGCGTGGGTGGATCCTAATAAAAGTAGTATCAAAGTTATCACTGAAACAGATATAATATATATTATGTTAAATTTGTTGTCTTAAAAGCTTGTCGCGTGAATAGAAAATAAAAAATACATATTTACAATTTCTGCCAATCACAATTAATGCCCGTATGAACTATTCGCGCGCTACAAGCTTTTGAGACAATAAATATAACATAATATATTGTATATTATGTTTCAGTGATAACTTTGATACTACCTTTATTAGGATTCACCCACGCGAACTACGCCCACTTATAAATAACATTTAGCATTGCCATAATGGAAAACTATAGGTACTTATTTTTTACAAGATTTTATTTTCTATCTACTTTGTCTCTACCCTCTATCTTTGTCATTTTGCGCATACTTTCTGACGGCAAAAGCGATGCGCAAGACAACAAAGACACTGAGAAAAGAGAGAGAGAAAAACTAAGAAATGACTGTGCGGATACTACATTCTCCTACTAAACTGTAGGGAAAAAGCGAATGCAATGTGTGTAATGGGAGACTTCAATGTGCTAGCATGGGACTTTCATCAGAAAATAATCTGAACATTATGCATGAACAAATTCCCCGATTTCAATAAAAATTCCCTGACATTTCTCTGACTACTTAAATTCCTTGACATTTCCAGAAAGTGGCCATCCTGTATTTGTAACTACAGACCTCGAAAACCTATGATTAATCAATTTTAATACGATTCGCGTGATACAGGTACTTAGTTTAAGGTTATTGGGCCCTTGGACGCCATATTGAATCTGTCATTTTGAATTCTCTAATTCTGACTCCAAATTTAGTCGCTTTGATAAGTGCTCGCATTAAAATCGAATATGCTGCAAGATTATTTGAATCTGTTATGGATTTCGGGCGCCATATTCGAGCCTCCACATTGAATTTTTGAAAACGAAATTTTCGAGTTCCGTTTGAAAGAGGATGCATATACAAATGATTTGAGACCTTGAATGTTTTTTTCCGTTGTGTTAATATTTGGGCGGACTAGTGATCCGGTTGACGTGGGATGTCCCAATTATAGTGGAAATTATACTCAATGTATAACTTATTTTTAATACTCCAGATTAATGTAGAAGAGTTCTACACAAAACCTCCAATCACCAGTATAGTGGATAACGAAAACGAAGAACAAGTTGAAGTCGAGCAAGTTGTAAGTTCTACCACTGCTTCCACCACTGTAAATGTGCCACACTTTAGAAGGAAAACTACGAAACCTTCGGAAAACAAGAAACATAGCAATGTTGAAAGGAAAAAGCCAAACAGAGGTAAAAAAAGACAAAAAGAATAATTCTTGGACATACAAGGAATCCACGACAATTCTTCCAAAAACACGATTTTGAAAGGCGCTTTTTCGAAAACATAGTTGTTCGAAACTGCATTTATTATTTTTCCAGATAAGTCTCAAATCAAAAGCTGGATAATAGACGCAGATTTATGCACCTATTCCTTTCCCAAGATATTCAATTAATCTTAGACTGGGGTGGGAAAAACCTTGTTCAGTTCAACGCCTCCAAAACCCAGTCTTGCTCCCTGTCACTCAAAAAATCGGAAACACTTACCCCATCTACGTGGACGGCCAAGCAACGTTCGATCTTGTTGGCATCGCTTTCGAACATGATCTCAGCTTACATTACTTTAATAGACACAACAGCAGCTAAAAAGCCTGGTTTCTCTTTCGAGCCAGAAAATACTTCTCCCCTTCCAACTTACATACTCCCTATGTTTCCCAAATAAGACTTAACCTAGAGTACTGCTCCCACATCTGGGAAGCGGCATTACCTTCGCCACTTAACATCCTTGATTCTATCCAAAAGAGAGCCATTCGAGTCATTATCAATGACCCGTCTTCACAAGAAAACTCCCTTTTCTCGCTCATCGCCGCGCTGTTGAGGATTTATTCCTTTTCTACCGATAGTTTCATGGATTTTGCTCTGAAGAACTAGCCCCTTGACTGGCCATAACAGAACAAGAGGCGCGTTACGTATGCATCCCTTTACTGTCCAGCTACAAAAGCTTAGAACGTCCCATTTCTATCGCTTATTCATACCTAGGGTCTGCAGATTGTGGAACAAATTGCCTCGATTATGGAACAAAATGCCTGCAGATGTTTCCCCTCACAACCTCAAATCCTTTAAATCCTGTGTCAATGGATTACACTTCCCTTCTCTTTAGATATCCACGGTACTCTAGTAGTTAGGCTTGAAGTATACATGGGCTCTCAGATAAAAAAAATACTATACTAAAAGCAGCAAAGTACAAATAATATTCTAGTACCCAGATAAGAAAACTACAAGGTACAAAGTGTTAAGAGCAATGGTCAGCGCCTATTATTATTATTATTTACACATTATTGTTGTTAAATTATCTGCCATTAAAAACCAAAAAATAAAATTTTGGTTTTGTTAAATGAATTTTATGTCGTTTCTGAATATGCACTAGCAAATAACGGTCTGAACATGTTTGTCAGAAACATATATCATATCGTAAATGTGACTCTATTAAAGAAAGATCACTATCGATGTATCAGGTACAATACCTGGATCCAATTCTTTAGAAGTTACCCTAATTCTATCGTAGCCATTTGAAGCAAGCAGCACTAATTCTCTGTACATGTCCCTTAAATTTCAGTCTACTAACTAGTAACTACCTATATAGAGACATATAAATATATTGTCAGTCAAATTATTTACAATATGATTCTTTAAAAGTACGTCACCGGTCTTACTGGTGCAATTTTGCATCATTGCTTAATATTTGCTAAGTAATAATAATTATTACTAAGCAAATATCAAGGAATGGTGCAAAGCTAACCAGTAAGACCAGTGTTAGATGCGGCTTGAATGACGTATTTTCAGAGAATTATATTATTAAATAATTTGACTGACAATCTATCTATATGGCTCTATATAGGTAGCTAGTAGACTGAACTCTTTTGTCGAGCGCTGTCCCTGTTACGCCACAAAATAGTTGCATCATATGTAAATAAAGTCATTTTTCCGCTATATCAATATTAGCGGAAATATTGACACGTACAGGGTGCCCGAAAAGTCCTAGTATGGGCAAATATCTTTGCTATTAGTAAAGATAGAGACACCAAATTTTAAGTGTATCTTATTGGTTCATAAATCTACTTTTTAATGTAATTTAACTTTTTCAACTACCTTGAGGGGTGACGCTAGGAAACTGATGTCAAATATTTTAAATGAAACCCTATGCCGTGTCGTACCTCATTTTAAAGGTCTTCAAAAAAGAAACATTTTACCGCAAACCCGAGGTCTATATCTTAATTCGTTTTTAAATGACTATGAAAATTAAAAATCGTGAAAAAAAAATAAAAATTGAAGTATCTTTATTTCTCTTATTACTTTAAAAATTGTTTAAAATAACCACCATGAACTTCTTGGCAGTAATGAACGATTTTGGAACTCTGCCAAGAAATAACACCTTCCATTCTCAAAAATGTGAGAAATGAGTTCCAAAATCGACTTTACTGCTGCCAAAAAGTTCATGGTGGTCATTTTGAACAACTTTTAAAATAATAAGAGAAATAAATGTAGGTACTTATTTAAGGCTTGCCATTTAAAAACGAATTAAGATACGGACCTTGGGTTTGCGGTAAAATGTTTGTTTGTTGAAGACCTTTAAAATGAGGTACCATACGGCATAGGGCAGTTTGCCCTCAACTCCTTGCGTCACCCCTTAAGGGAGTTAAAAAAGTTAAATTACATAAAAAAGTAGATTTCTTAACAAATAGGATACACCTAAAATTTGGTGTCTCTATCTTTATGAATAGCAAAGATATTTGCCCATACTTAGACTTTTCGGGCAACCTGTATATATGAAAAATAACTGCTACACTACAGCTTTGCCTGGCAATTTTTTATCCCAGTTAAAACTAAACATTCAACTTTCAGTTATGTAGTACATTTTTTTTAAAGAATCGTTTTCTCTTTAATGTAAGAACAATAAACAAGTAAGACAATTTTCTTGTAAACCAAAATGCCGAACCAGAACTCTTAATGCTTAAACATATTATTTTTGAACTTAGTTCCGTGCTATTAATTTTTAAATCAAACTATATTTTTGAAAAATCTGTTTTCGAAATAAGGTATTTTCGAAAATTCATATTCTGGAAAAATACCTTTAAAAATTTATTTTCATGGACAAATAGTAATTTGCCTTGAAAAAAATTGCTTTCAATGAATTTATGCTTTTAAATCAAGAATTTTTATATTTTCAGGAAATACCCAATTTAAAACATCCGCCACATTAAGTAACACACTAAGGACTAGAAGCACTACAACCGAACGACTGGCTACAACAGAAAAACTAACTACAACAACGACAAAATTGCCTTTAACCATAAGGAAGGAGATTAAACGACGACGAAGGCCTTTTAAAACGAGTACTACTTCATTGCCGATCACTACGTATCGACCAAGGTAAGTTGACTCAAATCGCACCTGTTATTTTAACATTTTAACTCGTCTCGCAAGAGGAAGTATTGTATTCATGAAAAAATCACATCTCGAGATTCTTACAGATTAAGCCAAAATTTTGAAAAACGCGTAAGAACAAAAGTTGTTTCTTACGCGCCGTGAGAAATATTTTTTTGTCGAAATTTTTTTCTCTAAAACCAACGGTTCAGCAGTGATAAGGAAATAAACAATAAAATTGTTTATAACAATTGATCGCGCTAAAATTTTTCAATCCTGATAATTTTGGCTCAATCTACACCTAATTCCCAATGATCGTGATTTTTTTTCAGAATTTGCTGAGCGATTCTTTTGGTGATAAGGGTGGGGGGCAGCAATTTTTAAGCGTTTTTCCACAAAATGTTTAAAAAATATGCATAAAAAAATACATCATATAAATTGTTGAATTCGTGTTTCAGTAAGCTTTCATTTGACACCCTATACGATGTCCTTGCAAGTTTTTTTCCATTTCCCAATTTATCCCCTGAAATTAACCACCAGAATCAAAATTCAACTTTTTATACTTCACGTCTATAATTGGGTCACCACACCTCTGTGCTAAGTTTCAAATTTTTACATCGAATAGTTTCAGAGAAAATCGCTTGTGACAGACGGACGGACGGACAGCCATCGAAGTGATTACATAAATGTTACGTTTTGCTAATTTTAGTAGGGAACACTAAAAATAAGTCAAAAACCAAAATAGAAATGTCAAACTACCCCAATTCTTAGTTCATTGCGAGAGACAGTACAGTCGCTTGAGGTCGCGGATAATAATTATTAACTTTATTTCACGAGGAAGATTCAATGCTAAGACTTTTGCAGATTAACTTGCCTAGATGCGTCGCACAGTTTTGATAATTGTTCTCAGAAACACTGTTGTTACAGAGGTCGCCTACCACCACGAAAGGAAATAAAATACAGCAATCATAAGTACCCAGAAGATGCTACAACTGCCCGGCCCTATTCCACCTATTCTTCAGATGGCATCAGGGTAGTAGAAGCACCTAAAATCGTGCCCTCTGAAATTAACTACGATTTGGAAGATCTGCTACCACAAGAAGGGGAGAAGCAGGAGAGCTTTATGCCTATGCCGACCGAACAGAGTAAAAAGGAGTATCCAAATGATAAGGAAAATTCTATTTCTGAACCTTCTATAGAACTTGAGGTAAGGATTTTAGGATTTAAAAAAATTCAACTTTAGTTTATTTTCAAGACGCGTTAGTTTATTTTCAAGAAGCGGGAGGTACCTAGGCAAAATCTGCTGACCTCATTGGATACTACGTAAAAAAATAATTAGAATCTCACAGCCAGATTCTGCAACGCTAGTCCGGTCTAATTTGACAACTAAACGTTTTAAACTGACAAGTGTAAGAATAAGACAACTAAGTGTTCTACTGTGACTTTATTTCTGAGCTCTATCGCAATTTTATAAAGAAAAGGGCAATGTTAGTACGTACTTTCGATAATAATAGAACTAAATTCATTACAGCAACTCGAAACTCATTTGGCAACCTAGCAAATCGCTGAAATATTATAATAATTCATAAGTTTTTAATGACGACTTATTAACAGTGACAGCACAAAAACCCGTCAAAACATAAGTGATCCACTATAAGATCTTAATTTAAACCAGAACTAAATCTTAAACCTTCTTAGTGAATCTGAACGTCAATTTTTGTTTTTAGGTGCGCATTTTTTGACGTGACAGACAAGTATACAAGGTCACTCATGTAGTAGATATATGTCACTGTCAATTTTTCTTATATAACCCCCTGTATATTCTTGAATTTTTGAATTCTTCAAAAGATTTTAAATCTATTTAATATGACATACCCTATATCTAATAAGCCCAACAGTATAGAAGAATTAAAAAATAAAATCAGATATGAAATTCAACAAATCCCCCTGAAATGATACATAACGTTCTTGAAGAATTCGAATTGCGGCTTGCTCACTGGCAAGAAATGAAGAAGCACAGTTCGAACATTTACTAAAATCTAGATTAGAGTAGTTTTTAATGTTTTTTTTTATAATTCCATTTTTAATAAATAGATGAATATTTATGAGTGCGTTTTCTGATATTCAATCGTAAATTCCTCGATTATGTTGACTTTAGGTATAGGGGACGTCATCTCAAATATGTTTAAAATCTTTTCAAGCATTAAAAACCTAAACATACAGGGGGGTCTATAAGAAAAACATTGACAATGACATTTATCTACTACATGAGTGACCCTGTATACTTGTCTGTCATGTCAAAAAATGCGAACCTAAAAACAAAAATCCGTCCGAGCGTTTTTCTGAAAAAAATTTCCTTCCATTTTTATCGAATTTATGCGCGACTTTTGGCCCTATATATATATATATATATATATATATATATATATATATATATATATATATATATATATATATATATATATACAGGGTGATTCACGGTGGATGGTACGTTAGACGTATCTTGCGAACCAGTCAACGAATCGTTCTGAAAATTTGGTCGTTTCCATAAACGAACATGCTCTAACTGTCTAAAATATTTTTGACAATGCAGTGTTGCCGCTTCTACTAAAAAGTAGTAGCAACTTTGATATTTTACATGAAACACCCTGTATATTATTTCATTTTCAAACCTCTATTACTTTCTTAACAACTTCCTTTAACATTGTTTTATACTTATCTCCTACCGTTTCGGAAATAACAATTAATTTCCAATTTTTTTGGCGGAAAACATTACCTTCAAAAAATTCTAATATTTTTCAACTCTAAAATATTAGGACCCTGAAATTTTGCGGAGAGTTAACTAATAACGGGGAGCTTTTTACCCTATGCCCAAATCTTAGTTGCAGTATATAGGGTGGTTTTAAAATACAGTTATTTTGGTTACTTGAAAAAGTGACCATAAGTAATTTTTTTTAAATGTAACACTCTGTATATTATTACTGATTTGAAAAGCTACTTTAATTTGCTTTTAATTTTTGTCTATCGTACCTATACCTAAATAGTCAAGTTTCTGACTTATAGGTCATTATTTGTACAATTTTCTCGACAATTTATTTTTCATTCGTATGCCATGCCCGAGGCCATGCCAAACTATTGTTTGATAAAAGTCATGTCACTTTCGTTTACCATTTTGATATTTTAGTAAATATTACTGATACAAGTGGTAAATATCATGGAAGAAAACTATTCAAATGCAGTTCTTAAGAATTTATTTATTTTATTTGGACAATGCAATGAAATTATCGCCAGAACATGTAAAAAGTTTAATGAAATGTACACAAATCTACCACCAATTCACCTCAGAAAATGTATACTAACTCAGGAGTATTTATTTTGTGTAACACACCCATACTTAACGATTGAAATAATACAAAATTACTAAAATAATTAAACAGAACATTTTAACAGCCGTTCAAAACGCTGGCCGTTTACATTCAAGCACTTTAAAATGCGGGTGTTCGCTGCATTCGTCGTGGAAAATCATATTTCGTTTGCATCTAGATCTCTAAATGCTCGGGTAACTCGAAGTAGCAACTCTTCTTTTAAATTTACTGGTGATTTGTAAATTTGTTCCTTAAACATGCCCCACCAGTAAAAATCCAATGGATTGAGATCCGGTGATCTTGGAGGCCAATTCCAAGATCCCAAACTTATCCAACGGTCGTCAAAAATCCTATCAAGTTCTACTGTAACTTCTCTTGTACAATGTACAGGAGCTCCATCAGGTTGATACCAACAGCTTCGATAATCTTCAAGGGGCTGATTATCTACGAAGTTTTCGACAACTGTTATTACATACTGTAATTAATTGTCTGTTAGCATGCGGAAACCATTGAAACTAATTTTTTCTTAAAATCCAGCTTCCTTGGTGACGTGAGGGTTATCTCTTGACCAAAAATGATATTTCTTCTATTGAAAACCCCTTCCCTTGAAAATTTCGATTCATCAATCCAAATTATTTTATTTAAAAAAATTGGATCTTCTTGGGTGCGCACCAACAACATTTCACAAGATTTGACTCTCTGTTGAGGATCTTCAGGCTTCATGGCTTGACCTTTAGTAAACTTATAATCATGCATTTAAGCTGTTCTAAAATTCTTTAAACGGATGAATATGTTATACCTAAATCATATTCAGCACATCGCTGGGAGATGGATGAAAATATGCCAAAACATTAATATGGTTGTCTTCGTCAGAAGTTACGGCGTTTTTAAAGCTGAACCAAACTCAGTGAAATTGTTCTGGATTCCTGTAAATTTTCTGAGATTCATTGGCGGTAGGTTTGGGACCATTTCATGAAACTTTATGTTCTGGCGATAATTTTATCACATTGTCTCAATAAAATAAATAAATTCATAAGAACTGCATTTGAATAGTTTTATTCCACGATTTTTAACTGTATTTACCACTTGTATCAGTAATACTTAATAAGATATCATAACGATAACGAAAGTGACATGACTTTTATAATATCTAACAATAATTTGCCATGGCATACTTACTAAAATCCGTGGTATGGAAATTAAATTGTTGAGAACATTTTACAAGTAATGGCTTATAAGTTAGAAACTTGACTAGTTAGGTATAGGTACAATAGACAAAAATAATGAGCAAATTTAAGTAACTTTTTAAATCAGTAATAATATACAGGGTGTTACTTTACAATAAAATATACTTATATATAGTCACTTTTTCAAGTAAGCAAAATAACTGTATTTTTAAACCACCCTGTATACTGCAACTAAGATTTGGGTATAGGGTAAAAAGCCCCTCGATATTGTTTAACTCTCCACAAAATTTCAGAGTCTTAATATTTTAAAGTTCAAAAATATCAGCATTTTTTTAAGGTAACGTTTTCCGCCAAAAATATTGGAAATTAATTAATATTTCAGAAACGGTAAGAGATAAGTATAAAACAATATTAAAGGAAGTTGTTAAAGAATTAATAGTGGTTTTCAAAATGAAGTAATATACAGGGTGTTCTATTTAAAATATCAAAGTTGCCACTACTTTTTAGTAGAAGCGGCAACACTGCATTGTCAAAAATATTTTAGGCAGGTAGAGCATGTTCGTTTATGTAAATGACCAAATTTTCAGAACGATTCGTTGACTGGTTCACTAGATACATCTAACGTACCATCCACCGTGAATCACCCTGTATATATATATATATATATATATATATATATATATATATATATATATATATATATAGTGAAACAGATTCACTGAAACACGAGGGGTACCTAAATATTCTTAATTTTATCCTGTATCTGAACAACCAAAAAGACTATGAAAAAATCTATGAAAAAATCGTAATCTTCTATCAAGGGAGCTAACGTACCATACAAAAATCCCGAAAATGGGACCCCATACATAACGATCTACGATAAAAATGTTTATAATGTTTTAATTTTTAAGATTCCAGATCATCTTAAAAAAGTAGTAGCTGACCTCAACCTAGCAGCCATAAAAAATCCTGAATCGGTTTCAGTGACGTCAATAGTTCCACCGTCTGAAGTAAAAGAAAGCGAAAAAATCAAAGATATACTGGCATCCTTGGGAGTCTTGCCTGCAAGCACCACGACTACAGACGTTCCTAATGCTAATGCAGTTGCCGATAGTCTATCGCCAGACATGCAGGAATTACTTAAAAGCTTTGGTACGTTTTGGGAATAAAAGATATTGAGACAACAACATGGGGTAAGGTTTCTGATGCAAAAATACGTTCTATCTCTTTTACAACATACCTAGTAGGCATGTTGTAAAAGAGGTATTACCTACCAAAAGCTTTAATCCTAAAATTCGAGTTTTTACTAAACGTTCGTAATACCTTCTCACAATCTCGACAAATGTTGGCTAAAAGTCATTTTAAAAAAGCTGTATTTTTAAATGGGCAACCTCTGTATTATTGATTACTTTAATAGTTTATTGTCTGATTTTAAATATGTATGAACGGTCTATTTTAAGTATTTTAACTAAAAATTACTTAGTACTGGTAGTACTAGTAATACTTAATAATACTAGTAAGAGGCAATACTGGTAGTACTTTTTTTTCAATGTCTCAAATACTTACGCTTTTTCTTTGTAGGACTACTACCAAATCCTTCAAGTGACACTCAAGAAAAAAATGAAGTTGCCAGCTATAATCCAGAAAAAGCGGAAATTTATCCAGAATCATACGTCAGCTTTAAACCTCTTCCGGAAGATAGTAAGGGTAGAAAAGAGATGGAAAATCTACTCGAACAATTTGGTCTGCTTGATAAAAATAACAGAAAAACAAAATCGATCAAAACAGGTATGAATGATATGATATATTGTGGCTGCAAAAAATACCCTTAACTTTGTTACCACACGTTCAAGTTTTGACTTTACTACATCGCAAATAAATATATTTTCAATTTCCGTTGATAACGTAACAATATGGATCCATGGTGATCGTTAGCATAGTAACCATTGTGATGGCAACGGATTTATTTTAGGTAAAGCAGTTTCCGAAAACGATACCAATAAAGATATACAAATTGAAAAGATAGAGTTAGATGCAGTCCCTGATGAGTTAAAACCAATACTTCAAGAAATGGGATTTGGTGAGCGCGTTGGACGAAAAATTAGGGAACAACCAGTGGATAAAGTGGCTGAAAAAGCCACTGTAATTACTGAGAAACCAAATAGAGCTTCCGAGAAGCAACATGTTTTCAATCCTACAGAGAGCGAATACGCTTCAGAAGAAGAGATTAGGAAGTTAGGAAGACTGTTGGAAGTTATGAAGATGTTAGAAGCATTAAATGGTAAACTTGTTAACTTTTTCTTATAAGGCTGAGTGCATGGATGTATTAAGAATGGATACGGGATGATTTAACATTCTTTGAAACCAAAACAAACCATTCCAAACGACACTGTAAACACAATTTGTAAACATTGGCCACATCTTATTTTACCTTGTATTTTTGTACAAAAAATACGTTAGAAGCATCACAAGATTTACTAAAAGTAATAAAAGTCCTAAAATATTTTATTTTTCTGCTAAATAATAATAAATTTAAGTTAAAAAGGTTTTATTATTTATATGATATATTATTTCTAAAGGTTTATTTGAAGTCGCTCCGAGTCATTTATAAATCTATAAGCCGCACTTTTCTTTTCTAGTTCATTAGACAAAGACGTACGTGTAACCGAGTGTTCAGACGTTTTTCCTAAGCAACCAGCAGAGGCAGGAACACTTCTGAGCTCCAACATTCCAATGCTATTTTATCTCTTTCTACTACCATTCTTGATTCAATTACGTATTTCCTTAAAGTTCGTAAACTCTACCCCTAGGGGAAATGTTTTCATAACAAACAACAAATATAAGGCTTCACGTTCGATACGCTCACAGTATACGGACATCGAATCCTTTCTTAATAAATCCGTGGCCGAGTGCCTATAAACGCGGATTTTTGGCCATAAAATAGTTAAACAACAAAACGGTTCATTCTTGGCGTTGACCAAGTCATAAAAAGTGGTTAAGGTCTGGCCAACTGGCCAAGCTGTGGCTATGCTATGGAAGATCACTTCCTGACTAAGCGCCAAAATGAATTTTACATACACTGTGCACGATGTACACTTTGCTAACTTTTTTATGTATAAAAATATTACTCATCATTTATTTTTTTCTAATACATTGCTTTCAGGTACCGTTACAAAAGAAGATTTAAAACACGTCGATATTGATCCAAAAGAACTGCAAGATCTAATAAACAGCCTTAAGCCGCCACAAGACGAAAGTATCTTGACATTAGACGAACAAAATGCGCCTAATCCAGTTGAATACGATTTGGGCTTAAGCAAAAATGAGGTCAAGAGACAAGAAGGAACGACCACTGAAAAAGTTGAGACGGTTACTGCTGAAACTATCACGGAAGAGACTAAGACACCTTCAATAAAGGACTTAGAGGATTCATTTGGTGAGTATAAAGCAGTATCTTTGGGTTGATCCCTATGCTACGTCCCTGGTCTACTTCTTTTCCCATTTTATTTATATTATTATTAAGATAATAATTTTTTTGTTATGCATGCAAAATTTTAAGTCAGAAAAATTTAGATATACAGGGGCGCAAATAATCAAGTTCAGTGCGTTAGTACTAAAATGGAGCGTGTCGAGCATAGAGCTGTGACTGGGTACCTCCTTAAAAAAATATGACTATATTATGAACTTTGTGTGAAGACAGACATGCAAGTCGACCTGCGGTAATAATTACTTACCACTCAAGAAACTTAGTTCATGAAACCTCGTCATATCCTACTGTCAATGATATTTTTACGAAATGTATGGCCGGCGTTCGTTAGGGCGTTCAGTGGATAATAGGGAATATGCATATAACCCAAATAAACCTGAAATATTTTTTTATATTCTCTACATAAATTAAATGTTCATGGCGGTTGCTGTTATTCATTTATTTTGGTCTTTATTAACAAAAAAAAAATGGATTTGAAACTGCAAATTTTCGGGTGAATTTCAAAACTTGTAAAACGTGATCCCATTGGCTGTGTCGTCAAAACTGAACTTACGACTCATCATGAGTAGGTATATGGCGAATTCCAGTGTTGTAGAGTCATCGAAAACTCAATAAAAATGGCATTTAATGCGTAACTCATACAATGAAATATCCCTGCACTTAAAGTAGAAGGTTTCTAAAATCTTATTCATGTATACTTTAAGCCGAAATCGGTCCAGGAACCTTTCAATTTTGCAACGAACATTGGCATTTTTGACATATCATCTTAATAATTTCAAGTAAATAAACTGCAATTCTTTATTTTCATGGCAATATTGAAAAATTCAAAAATTTTCAAATTTTAGATGTCCCCGATGCAAATAAATCTTTTTATTTATAACTTTACCGAAAAAAAAAGCGATTTAAATTAGTGGGAGTTATTCTTAGATAATCAATGGATAAAATAAACGCAAAAAGAATCACTAAATAGGGTAAATAGTGTGGAATAATGTCGGTTAAAAATAGGATTTGTCGGAAAAAATCAAGAAAATCCAATTTTTACCCCCTAAATACGCTCCTGGATAACCCATTCGGTATTCATTTTACAGTGTGATTATCCCTTTATAAGATAGTGTTGAAAAATTGGGGAAAAAGAGATAGGAAAAAATACAGAGTGATTCATAGGTACCGATGTCTAGGGCATATAAATTAAAAAAATCAAAATTTAATCGGCGATTGCTCCCTTCCTATAGAGAATGAAGAAATTAAAAAATATGGATAGCCCGTACTTTGACGAGCTCTGTCCGATGACGTATATGGGATTTTAATTTGAACTATATTTAAATTGAACTAAAATTAAAAACCGCGAAATATTTGGGTCAAAAATGTAAATTTCCAGTTTTTCCAAATATTTCCATTTTCCAGTGATTTTAGGTTTAGGTAAGTGTATTGCAAAAAAAGTATTTGAGATTTTAAAGTTTCCCTTGTAAATCCGTTTTTCGATCTGACGTTTTGTTTTCGAGTTATTAGTTACCAAAGAGGGGTCTGGAAATGGCATTTTTCGACCTAAAAAAATTCAAAAGAATTACTTGCCATTTTCTGATCCTCACCAGTTTCAGTGGAGTCCTGAAGCTCCGGGTCCCCTACAACCTCCGAAAAATTACATCGATTTAATTCACATTTGCGACCTGTACCCGATTTCAACGAAAATCGCGGTAATTTCGACTTTGACGTTTAATAGCTCCGAAACCAAACATCCTGTATAACTGAATTTTTTACCGAAGCTAGTTGAACTATTCCTCTATCAACCCAAAAAATTCGATTTCTCTCCCTCTGACTGTTTTCGAGAAAATCAAACCCGTTCGACTTTGGGTTAAGCTTTACGTTAACATGTAGGTTTTTGCTGATCTCCTGACGTCACTTTTCAAGGACAAATGTGGCTGCTTTTTAAATTGTAATAAATTATACCTAAATTGTAATAAATTATACCGAAAAGAAAACATTTTTTGTAGCTAAATTATCCTAGTAATTTTCTTCAAAATATTTTTTTTGGGTTTGTAATAACATCCTTAAACGATTTATGCAATAAAAAAAATATGTGCATATTCCTTATTATTCTTGATTACTTAAAGAAAGGACACACATTTGAACGACTATATTATGCCGAATTAATATCCAAACTGCGGGAAGCAATCAAAGAACAAACCATGGGAAGTTAACAAAAGGTTTACTTTATTCACACTTTACTCACCTGATCTAGCCTTTAGGGATTATCCCCTATATCGGAAATTAAAGGAAAATATTCGTGGGTTCGTGAGATGAAGAAGTGATTTCCGCTGAAAATCAGTGGTTGGAGGATGGACAGCCATTTACCAGAAGGTCATAGAGCTGTTGGAGCATCGTGAGAAGGGTATAGAAATTGGAAAGGATTTTGTTGGAAAATAGGATAAAACTTTTAACCAGACTTTAAATACGTTAGGGGTGGAGCATGGCCATCAATCCACGTAGATTCAAAATCAGACAAATTTAATAGTAATAATTAAATTTTATTTTTAGGTGGATCTGTCCAAACAGTAACTGAAGCCTTACCCGAAACGACGACAGCCAAAAGAAGCGGATTCTATTATTTATTGGATTGGAACACGTTTTTAGATATAGACGATACAAAAGGAAAGCGAGTAAATTTGAGATTAGAACCTAAAGTTGGCGATCCTAAGCGCTTTTATAGTGTCACTGTACCTTAGGTCTTACGTCTGTCTAAGCCAAAAACAATTTTATGATTATTTTTTGTCAACATAAAACAAAAACGAAGATACGTTACAAAAAGTGAACATATTGTTCTACAGAATTTCCGATTGTTGTTTTTTAAACATTGTTGTTGCACAGTAACACTTTACAGTATAGATCAGGCGCGGCCCGTGAGTTTTTTTACAGGTGGGTCAAAATTTTGTGGGCAACTAGTGATATCAACGCAACAAGCAAAATACTCTTTTTTAATTAAGAAAGGTTTTTTAATAATGTGCCAAGAAATTATTTACCTACAAATAAACATTGCAAAAATCATAAAATAGGTACCTACTGCAGAATATTGAACAATCACTTTTCTGTTTATGGCTTTTTTCTATGTGTTTTAATACTCTAAATTAGTAGATTTTAGCGGCTTCCGTTGTGATAAGTTTAGCATCTCCTCAATGGATGTCGCGCCTTGTACTAAAAGCCCAGAATATAAACAGAACAAAATTCTGAGCTAAAAGTATGATTATTCGTAAAATAAAATTAGGAACGCTGCCGAAACTCCGTTGTCTTTAATAAATACAATGCTGGCGACTAGACATAGCAATACGATATTTGTCTACGCACGTGCAGGCTGTAAGCTGTAGTAAATATGAGATTGCCAACAATTTTAAAAATATTTTATCGAGGAACAACTTGTTGCCAATACACCTTTTAGAGCCGATCTAATTTTTTAAATAACAAAAAATTGAAAAAAAGTTCTTGTCCCAAGACAGATTCGAACCCGCGACCGTCTGATCAACTCGCTCGAAAATCGGTCCGATACCGTTAAATTTGATGCCTAGCGCTGGCCTGACAGAAATCGTACTTATAATTTTTTATGTTTAACCACTAATTAATATTATTAATACGATGCAAATACAATGCGCATATTAGGTACCTAATAAGTTTTTCTTTTTCCGAACCAAATGTTTTGAAATAGTATATTTTAGGGGGCGGTTTGAGAGTATTTCCATAGTGGGAGTGGCCAGATATTATTGGTGGGCCGTCGATCAATTGTGTCTCTTTTTAACTTCCTCAAGCGCGTATGTCTGTTTCTCTCTTACTCTTAATGAATTTATATCGTCCATATAAAAATAAGATCAATTTAAAATATGACCCAGCCCGGAGCAAGCTTGGATATCCTTTGACGATGGCTTGGCCTGATTCTTTCTTGGGGAGTTTTCGCATGGAACTTTGAATCAAGATTCTTTTTTGGTTTTAAAAAATTAAAAAATAATTTATTAGGTAGATCACTGAAAATTTTAGGTGGGTCATTGACCAAATGATCTTATGGACGGGCCGCGCCTGTTATAGATACCTAAAAAAGATATCATTTTATTCATTAAATAAATCACAATTTAATGAATTAAAGGTAGGTCTCTTTTGTATGTCTACACTAGATATTTTTTTTTAGTAAATATCTGAGCAACAATAATGGTAAACTAAATAGTATAGATGTGAGCTGATTACTTATCTTATTTTGTGAATTATATTCTCGTTTTAAAATAATATTAGTAATAAAAATTGTAATTAACTTTGCTCAAATATAAAGTACAATTTAATTATTTTTAAATTCTGTTTATAAACATTTTAATATTTATAACTATATTATTACTAGAAGCCCTAATAGCGAATAATAAAAATGCAATTTGTATTTATAATGTACATAAATTTTCTAATATTAATATATCAAATTTGAGAGAAATGTGTTTTAAATCACTTAAGAATTTAATATTGCGTTTTCGTGGAAATAAGCAAACTTTTCCCAAACAAAAAAAGAAATAAATACATAGCGTCAATTTACGTGAAGATAAATACACTGACCAGCAATATTAACACGCCAGTAGAAATTTGCAACAATTTTGATGTTAAGTTTCTACTAAACCTATTGTCCGATTTGAAAGACTTTTTAGCGTATTATAGGCTCATTCTTTCAGAATATTACTGTATTCGTAATTTTTGAAAGTTAATCGTCATTGTATACCAGGTGTAACAAACATATTGTGTTTTTTCCTCAAAATCCGCAACACCCTGTGGAATATTCTGGCATTCACAAAATATTGCATTTAAAATCTAACTTGAGGATCATGTTTTCTTAACATTTTGTTTTTTGGTTCACTTAGTTATATTTGATGATAAAAGAGGCAGGGTAAAAGGGTAACTCAACAGGTTTTTATTAGAATATCATAAGAAGTAAATTTTGAAAAACATTATTTAACAAACAATAATTAAGGATTACAACACAAATTACATAAAAAATTAAAATATACATCAGTAGCGTGTGTTTCTTCCTGGGTTATTGAACGAAAGCCTGGGTAATTCTGCCCTTTAGCCCGTCAATAATATTTGGTATTGGACTGGCATAAACAATTTGTTTTGTCCTTGGGGGCCATAAAATTGGGCCATTTTTACCAATCCACCGTGAACTAACTCTGCAGTGAAGCCATATACGTCGCGGGCGCAATGTGCTGGACAACCATCTTGTTGAAAATATATTTTTCGGCGAAAGTTTAATGGCAAAACTTCGAGTTCATCGCTAAAAAATGTATCCAGCATTTCTCAGTAAGATATTCTATTGCAGGTGTTATTTAAAAAATATGGACCTTTAATGCCATGGACAGATGTCGTACACCACACGTTCACTTTTGTAAAATATTGTCTTCGCCACATCACTCTAAATTCGGGGTTTTCTCGAGACCAGTACCTAACATGCTGGGATGCTACCCTTCCATTAGTTGAAAATGTACATTCATCAGAAAATTCAATAAATTTATAAAAATTGATACTTCCACTTAAAATTTGGTCTCCCAAAGTGGGGTCTGATTGGAAATAATTTATTTTCTTTTAAGATTATCCGAATACGAGTTTTCTTCACAACTTCTAGAAGATGTTTAGATGAGTTTCTCTAACAGACTGAAGAACTAAAACTGTGGCAGCATCGTTTTGGTCATATTTCTTCTTCTTCTGTTAAGATTCAAAACAGAACTAGTTGTTTGGAACTTTTTTATTGTGTTGTAGATTGTCATATCAGTTATTGGGATTCCTACAAATTTCTCGCTAAACTGTTCCATGATGTAGAGGTATAATACTTGACAATCCCCATAACACTGGACTGTAAAAAGTCTTTGTTCAGTAAATAATTGCTTCGCTCAATAAATACATTAACAAACACGTCCACAGGTGTCATTATTGTTTAATATGTATAACCTAGTACTTTGGTTAAAGGTGTGGGAGAATAGTTGGGACTTTAAAAAAATAATGTAATTAAACTCGTTTCTTTTGTAAATATTAAAAGAATTATATCATTAAAAAAATATAAAATTGAAATAAAAGCTTGGATATTAACAACAAACGATTTAAAGAAAATTCTGGAATTACTTTGATATTATTTTGTATAATATAAAAATTATTTATTTATTTTTCTCTAAGGATCTCTCTTGTCCTAAAAAAGAAATTGTATGTAGGTATGTATTTGAATACCTATATATTTTTTTCAACTGAATATTTATTTATTTATATAATTAAATAATGTGATCATAAATATAAGATTTGCCCCCAACAAGTACGTCTTCGGGGGTTTTATCAAGTTTATTTATAATATATATATATATATATATATATATATATATATATATATATATATATAATATATATATATATATATAATATATATATATATATATATATATATATATATATATATATATATATATATATATATATATATACAGGGTGCGGCAAAAGTCAGTTAACCGATTTGCGTTTCAGTAAAAAACGAAAATGACAGCATGCAAAAACGTGTTTTATTGTACAACAAAACTTTGATTACGTATACGAAATATAAAATATTGAAGCTTATGAGTTACATCTTGTGTTCAAACTGAATACCACCTTAATCATAACAGACACTTCCGGTGCTGCTTGGGCACCGAAAAGCAGGTTTTTGGAAATAATTTCGGCTTCAGATGAAGAGTGTCGAATTTCTCTTCAATTCTCGTTCTCAAATGTTGGATATCACGTGGTCGGATGGCAAACACTTTATCCTTAAGTACTCCTCACAGGGCGAAATCGCACGGCGGTAAATCGGGTGACCGCGGGGTCCATTCGACAATGGCGGATCCAGATTTTTGCCGAGGGGGAGGCAACTCGAGCTGATCGTACCAAATTTAAATAAATACGTAAAATAAATTAATGCCGTGATTAGGGCTCAGGCGGGGGTGGGGGGGGGGGGGGGGTAATCCCTCCCTCCTCCGCTGAATCCGCGCCTGCCATTCGATGCTTCCTCTTCTCCCTATCAAATAGCCAAACTCGTCATTCAGGTAGATACGAACTTGTAGTCCGTAATGAAGCGCGGGGGGGGGGGGGGGGCGGCGGCGTTTTGTGTAAAACGTCGAATATCCTCCAATTGCGTGATTATTTTCACGTTCACCCTTTAAATCTATGAGCATTTCCAAATAATTTTTCGCATTCACCGTTTTCTCAAAGAAATATGGACCGGCGAGACCATCTGCGTGACTTCCAACCCATATTGTTATACCAGGAACATTCAACTATTCGGTGATTGTTATATTAGGGTTCTAAGATTCCCAGTAAACACAATTGTGACGGTTAATCCGCCTATTTAATGTACACACGACGAACTTCGCACATGCTTTGTTTTTCGATAGCGTTAACTGACTTTTGCCGCCCCCTGTATATATATATATATATATATATATATATATATATATATATATATATATATATATATATATATATATATACGTGTGTTGGTGCGGGGGAGAGGACTCGAGTATTTTAAAGACTTCCGTACAGATGTCGGGCGATTACCAGCTCCTATTAGGGGCGGTCACACGCTCCTGATGAGTCGCAGTAAGGACGAAACGTCTTAGGTGAATGATGATGTACAGGTTGCTAGTCACCCCTTAACCGGGGGGCCCGTGGGAGTTGAATGCCCACGGAACATCCAGAGTATGCCCCGCAAGGGAGCCTCACGGTCCGGTAGCAGTGAATCAATTTGATCCATTAAACTGCCATTC